>JABFPO010000116.1:0-11296 GCA_022817385.1 Macroteleia sp. ZL-2020
GATTTTTGAAATGAATTGAAAACTTTCAATTCGTTTCAGTAGAAACTCTTATAAATTGAATTGAATTCTAAAGATTTTTAATGATTTCTAAAAATCTTTAGAAATCAATTCAATTTGGACGGAAAAACGATTCAAATAATTTAATTGCAAAAGATTTTTTTCTGCTGGGCAGTGAACATATTTTCGAGAATAGGACTCTATATCATTATAGTTTCGAAAGTAACTATACTTTTGTACAAATTGTAATATAAATTGAGGCGGCAATTGAAATTAATTGTTATACGTATGATAGAATCTTATAAAATAATTCTAACTTCTCTAATTAAAGCTCTTAACATAATTTACTTTGTACGATATTTATGACACCTACCTTATCATAAATGTATACCCTACTAGAGATAATTCTTTGGATATTTTTAATTTCGAAAAGAAACTTTAAAAATCTGTAATTTTGACAGTGTTTCCAAGATTTACAGATTCTGTTTCCACATAGGAACGAACTATTTTCTGTCACCCAATTTTTCAAATTACACAATCTTCTCCCTGGCTTTGTAAGACTTCCTTCGAATTAGGTAAGTTTTCATATAAAAAGACATGTTAGTTGGGATTAAGGGACAAAGTAATAATTGTTCGTTTCCTCATATGGTTTGACTGATCAAATAAATTATTGTTTCCCACATGTTATCAGTTCCAATTATTCACTAACTGCTTCAAACATGGGTGATGTGCCATTCAATTTGGCATCTGACAAATCCTTATTTTATGTTTTCTCGATACTAGTAAAAACATGGTTAACAGAAGTTTGGACAAATCATGAAATCTTCTGTTCCGAAAGCATCTAAAACTAATGTGACATTCGATTACCCTCAGCCTTCATTAATCATAAATGTCATTGATGTCAAGTCAAATTTTTGGTTTTATGTTTCAGGAACAGTTTATATCCAACAACACATCTGCTGAACAAACAATGCTACTACAAAATGATGAAGCTAGTCAACTGAAAAAAGATTTTAAACATAATGAAGATTTTGAGAATATAAACAATTTTGAAACAAAACAAGAGTCGAAAATAAAAAATTCCAAAACTGAGGAGAATTTTGATAAAGAGAAATCAGTAAAAAATGCTGATTCTGAAACGTCTGAAAAACAAAATAATCAAAAACAGAAAAAATCCATGATTTTGAAAGAGAAACTGAATGGATCTATTGAAAGGAAATCAAACTTTAAAGAAGATAATGTCAGAAAAATAAAGCGGTTGGATCTAAAAGCATACGGCTTTGATAACGAATTGAATATAAAAATTAATGGAAATTCAAAACGGCCACAGCATAGGGTTGTCAATAAACTGGATCTAAAACTATTCTGCTTCGACCGTGGTCTTAAAAAAGCTCAGTCCAGCTTCAATCTGAACAGTCATGAATCTTACAACGACAACAAAATTTCACGTTCTGAAAGTACTAGAGTTCTTAGTAAAATCAATAAGGACACGGAGAATAATTTATAATGTACACCAGCTAAATCAAGTTATGTACTATATTTTATTTGAATTTGTAATAATTTATATTTCAAATACAAATACATAATTTTCTGTGACAGTAAAATATTTCTGCTTGTTTAATTTTTGTAAATTAGAAAGATATTTATTAAACATAGGTAAAATAACATTAATTGGCTTTGTTATAATTTAAAAAATGTAAATGAAATAAACTGTTTGACTGATTCAGTCAAACTGTTTATTTTGAATGGGAAATTAATCTACGTACCGCGCGTGAATGTGTTGGTGATCAGTATTCATTTGTTACTAAAAATCAAAACATTAGACGTCCGCGCTGTAAGCCTTTTTAAATTTTTTAAATACTAGACTATTCTTAACATAAAATAATTATCAAAACTGCTACAATTACGTTAATTATCATAAAAAAACAAAAAGACTGATTAGAATTATATTAACTGCACCTGTAATACATTAATGACATATTAGGGTTAAATGTATCTAAATGTATCAACATTACATAAGCTGTTTGACTGAATCAGTCAAACAGTCATTTATGCCAAAAATATGTTCTACTTATGTTTGCTAAAACAGGTTAAATATATTATTCTCACTGTTCTTGCTAAACAATTTACTTGGTCCAAATACAGCTAAATATTCTATCTAATTTACATAAACATTTATCAGTATTAGCTCAATTTTTTTCTCCGTGTAATAATACGCACACTTCTCTAATTTACATTACATTAAATCGAATACATGAAGAATAGCAAATTTAAAACACTTCTAATTTTTCACTGAATTCAGTGCTTCTTGAGACATTAATCTTTACAGTCACCCTCACAGATCAAATACACAGATATTATGTCGAATTGAAGGATACTGTCTACCTAAGGAACGTAGAGAGTACGTGGATTTTGGGGGATTTTTAGAAAATAATTTAAATACATTTATAGATGAATTTAAAATATTTTGTTGAAATTCGGTAATTTGATAAGTATTCGTTTTAAAGGAACGGAGTATATATATTTGGATTACTTAGTACATCCCTACTTTCCACACTGAGAAAAAAGATTACGTTGTAGCAACGAAAACCAGTTCGTTAAGCATTATTCGTTGTAATAACGACAAATTTTCGTTAGTGTTACAACGTCCGATCGTTGCTTTTACGAATTAAAATTTGTTTTTAGAACAAAAAAAAATCGTTACTTTTACATCATTTTATTATTCATGTTAAATTGCATTTACACAAATAAACAAATTAACAAAATATTATTTAATTAAAGAAACAATAAATAAGTTATTTTTTATATTTAAAAACACTAATTTTTATGTATTTAATTATAATATCCTTAAACTACGCTTGGTAAAAAAAAACATGTTTATTGATGTAAAAATCGATTATAATATAGTTTTCAATCGCAAACCGCGTGTACATACTTATACAAAAAACTGTTTACTTTTTGGTAATTGGCGTTTCTGTTTCTAAAAATTGAGAATCTACACAAAAGAGTAAATGTGTCGCAGATACAAATGACACTTTGATATTCTTGTCTTGTCAGAATTCTCGTTATGACGCAAGCAGTGAGAGGTTAATATTATCTCTAGATAATTGATACGAAATATTAATTCTCCATTACGTTTAAAATAAGAATACAATTTTTTATTGAATTTTTTGTTAGAAACGAGCTTTGTCGATACATTATATGTCGATATAGTAGAGTACTATCTGATGTTTCCACGTCGTACGCGTTCTCAGTGAAAGCGATCGGCGACCGGCGACGAGCGTTTTCACTTTCACTTTGACGATCAAACGAGTAACCGGCTTTCAGAGTTCGTGTGAAACTGTATACGAAGAGTCAGAATAAAGTTAATTCAGAGTGTGATTTACGTGTTTGTGTGTGTTACCACCACCTATTCTATTCAACTCCTACATGGTAGCGGAGATCGTAGTTCTGATCCACGAAAATCATTTTGTATAAAGAAAAATTGCGTGATCTGGACAAAGGAAAAGTGAACGATCCGTAGAAAGGAAAATCAAGTGATTAGAACAAAGAAATTTTTCTGAATACTGAGTAAAAGAAGAAAAAGCAATGTAAGTCTTATGAATATAATATTCACAATTCAGAGCGTTTATTTATGTAACAAAAATAATTTGAATTTAGAGAGTAATTTAAACAAATAATTTTAATTCAGACCAATTTAAACAAAAGGAAACTATAAGGATAATTTGAATATAACATATTCAAAATTCAGAGCGTTTATTCATTTAAAGAAAAATAAGTTTAATTTAGATTAATTTAAACAAAAGAAAACTGTATAAGTATAAATTGAATAGAGTAATTTTATATTAATGAGAAAAGTATATACAATTTTTCTAAGAGTAAAAATTAAATTTTTAACAAAGAGATTGTATTGAAAAATTGGTTCTTAAAGAAAAATGCAAATATTTGTTTAGAGTTTTGTGAAGGAAAGTCTTTGTTACAAGAACTAAGCTGTGATTGGTTAGATATAGTGACCGGGCGGGAGTTTGTCGACGCGTGGGGGTTCGTGCGTGGGGAGGTATGCTGCCGAGTGCGTGTGTACTCGGGTATCTCGGCGGATCGGCGATCTGACAGCGTTCAAGAAGGAGGAAGAACTTTGTCGAGCCGATCGCGGACCCGGGCATCGCTCGCCCGCGCGCGTTCGTTCCGAGTCGGCTGATTCCGTGTGATGCTCGAGCGCCTTGCGTTCTTGTTCACTGCACGGGATCTCTCTCGCTCGCACTGTAACTCCTTGAGTCATCACTGAAGTGACGTCCTGTATTTGCTAATAAAGGAGGGAGTTAAAACACAGTTTATATGTCCCACGCCAATGTATAAAGTGCAAAAAGCCCTTGGTGCCATAGATGCTACATTTAGTTTTATTTTATGTGGATGAAACAGGGATTTGTACTAGATACTCGGGCTTTAATACCTTAGTGTGTGTTGAGTCAATAATTCAGAGCCAATTATTTGAAAATTAAAAGTTATTTTCAAGTATAAAATGAAACAAAGGTATAAATTCAGAGGTAATAAAGATGCAGTACTTGGTTAAATAAATAATATTGCTCATGATAAAGTAAAATCAAATCAAATTTCGTCTATCATGAAAAGTGAGTAAGTTTTTTCTAGAGTTTGGTGTCGTGCTCTGGCTTGCCTTGCAGGCAGACCCGATTTGCTGGCTCTGGAGGGAGCTCTCATTTGAATTAATAAAAATAAAATAAAATATGTAATAAATAAATAAAAAAAAAAAAAAATTTGGAATAAAGAAATAAATAAATAAATAAAATTATTAAAATTCTCGAATATTGAATTGACGTTAGAGCAATTATCTTAAATTCTGGGGTCAGTGTTCGGATGAAGCTTGTGTTCAGTTTAGTTTGTCCACTGACTAGGGAATTTGTGAGGATCTTATCTGTGACCCATACATGCACGTGCGCAAACCAAACCGACCGACCTCTATGGTAACGCGTGGAGTCAAATTTCGGTGACTGGTGTGTATGTGTGGTCTGCACAATGGGTGAATCCAATTCCTCGTTTCGGATTGGAGCAGTCTGATGTTCGACTGTTCTAATTCAGAAGCACAAAACATTATTCAATTAGTTAGAATTGATGGATTGCCTGGTATTAAAGATTGTTCAATTCGGAGGTTAAGAGAAAAATTAAGAGTTTTGACAAGTTTATTCTCAAATTAGGTGGTTTTAAATAAAACTTTTACAATTCAGAGGTTAGACAATATTTTTGATGTGAAGAACAAGAAATCATCTACATTAAAAATGTAATATTGATTAAATACTAATTGATAATGTTTTATAATCCTGGAACAGATGGTAAACAATTCAGAGAATATTCATGATGAATGCAATGAGTACCGTAATGAAGATTATGAAGAGTATATGAGGATCAGGAGTGAATTCGAGAAATTCCCTTTTAACACAAGGAAAGAAAGTAAGATTATAAATTTAAAGTTTACTATCTGAAAAAAAAAAATTTATTTAATAATTCTGAGTACTGTGCATGTCTGCAGAGATCGAAAGTTTGAATGGTTAATTTTAGTTAGAAATAAACATTCAACTTTTGATGTAAGAGGTTTGAAAGTCAGATCTGATATATTTAATGCAGAGAAATCCAGGTAGTAACAGATTATTTTGTTTAATTCAGAGAATCACGTTGGGACCATGTCTGAAAACATGCTAAGGAGAGATGGGACATGTCATTCAGAGAGAAGCAAGTTGTCAAGTACTTCTTCTGTGAGAGAACTGAGGTCTGAAGAAAATGTAGAACAGCTACAGAAAATTGTTTGCAGCGCCCAAGATGTCGCAAAAACAATAATTTCAAGTAGCTCAGTAGACACGCAGACGCAGAGTTTGATAAAGGAAGCGTTAAATAAATTGGCCTTGGCACAGAAAAATTTGATCGAGTCAGAGAGACTGAAATTACGATCAAAAGAGGTTCCGGAGCAAATAAATGACCATCCAAATGATGGATCGAGCTCCGGTAATCAGATGTATGTTCGACCCAAAATTCAGAGGAATTATAAGCTAACCTCTAAATCAAGTTTTGAGGTGTGGTTAGACTGCCTTAAAACTGAACTAACAAGTTGGCAGCTTCTGGATTTGATAGATCCAAAAGTAAAAGGACCAGAGGGAGTTTCAGAGGTAGAGTTAGTACTAAGGAAGAACTCTGTAAAAGATATAGTGATTAGTCACATAGACGAGGACTATCACAAGAAAATTCTGGGTCTCACTGAACCCATGGAGATCCTACAGAGATTAAGAGAAAGTAGGAAAGGAGAAGTGTCTTCAACACCTACTTCTATTCGTACTAAACTCTATAATTTGCGTATGATCAAGGGTGAAAAGGCTCATAAGTTTTGCGAGAGATACGATAATATAATAAGAGAGCATGAACTAAGCGATGATCCGCAAAAATTAACTGAGCAAGAGAAACGCTCTACATTTTATCAAGCCATAATCGGAGTGATGCCAGAGATCAGACGAACAGATTCTGCGGTTATCACAACGACTGGCAAAGAAATGGATATGCAATCCTTGAGAAAAGCCATGTACCGCATACAAGAAGACAACGAGGCGGATACTGGCAATTCAGAGGCTAAAGATCCGTCAGTTTCGAGAGCTAACGTAAAGAGAAAAAGGGATGAAACTAAAAAATGCTTTAGATGCAATAAACTGGGGCATTGGCAACGTGAGTGTCCTTTAAAAGCTGCGGGTCGTTGGTTTTGCTACTTTTGCAACCATGAAGCAGATCACAGAGGAGATGACTGTCCGTACAAAGGAAATCGATATTCGCAGAGTGAATATAGATGGAGACAAACCGATAGAAATTCAGAGACGTACGGACCTCCTGCCAAAAGGTACAGACAATCTATAAGTAATGTACAACAAAATATGGGCAGAGGTTCCACGAATCAGCGAGGGATTCAAGGACAAAGAAGTTTTCAAGCTCAAAAAGGTAGAGGAATTAGCAGAGGCAATCGCAGAGGGAGATCTGCTAATCGAGGGCCCGGCAGTCATCCATCTGTTAGGCGAGTAGAGTATGACGATGAAGAATCTCCATCTTCATACCATCAATACTACCATACTGATGATCACGAGTCCGAATCTTACAATGAAGAAGGTAAGAAAAACTTTTCTGTTGTTAATAACAAA
Organism: Macroteleia sp. ZL-2020; assembly: GCA_022817385.1. Taxonomy (NCBI): domain Eukaryota; kingdom Metazoa; phylum Arthropoda; class Insecta; order Hymenoptera; family Scelionidae; genus Macroteleia; species Macroteleia sp. ZL-2020. The sequence goes on from JABFPO010000116.1 coordinate 7,182, forward strand.
AATCAGGTAGAGTTTATAGCAGATTCTGGTGCAACTGAACATATTGTAAATAAAACTTTTATTTTAACGGATTTTAAATTATCCAAGAATGGGGTTATTAAAAGTGCAAATAAAAATGCATTTGCGGATATAGCAATTGATGGTAGAGGTAATCTTTTATTAAAAAATGATTCAATGATTGATAATCACATCAAATTAGTAAATGTGATTGCTGCGACAAACGCTTCAGAGAATCTGCTATCATTACGTAAGCTCGCAGATGCAGGTTTTAGTATATATTTAGATAACAAAATGTTCAAGGTGTATAATAAAACGAACAATAAAACAATATTTAAAGGAAGTTATCAGAAACCAAATTGGATAGTTCAATTTGAGGTTCAAAAGATTACAAATGAAGAACTTAAAATTAGCGATTACGATATGTACAGTTGCACAGCATGTATAGCGAAAGACAATGAGGTTTCAGAGCAATCGCAGACTAGTAGTGATACAGATTTCTTGAATCCGGAGGGAGATGACACAGAACGTGCCAACAAAATATTCAAGAAAGTAAAGTCTACGATTGGGAGGGAGAATTCAGAAGAACTCGTTGTCAAAGACGTAAATATTAATAATTTAAATATTTCAGAATTAGAAAATTCAGAGAATTCAGAGTTGGCAAATAAAGATTCAGAGGAAAAGATTAATTCAGAGAAATCCACTACGGCTTGGCCTGATAGTCTCACAGCACATAAAATAATAAAAATAGATGAATTAAATAATATTGAGAATTTACAAGGATTTATTGTTGAGAATCCACCTGTAAAATCTAATTCAGAAGGAAAACTCAGTGAAGCCATGTTGTGGCATGTGAGATTGGGTCATGCATCGCTCAATTATTTAAAAATGTTAAAAAAGAAGGAAACGAATCTACAACACATAAATTTCGATGACTCAATTAGAGAATGCGAAGTGTGCCTGTTATCGAAAATGGAGAAAATTCCATTTAAACAAAACAGATGCAGATCTGAAAGACCACTTCAATTGATTCATTCAGATGTAATGGGTCCAATTAAACCCAATTCATGGCCAGGACAAAATAGATACATTATTGTTTTTGTCGATGATTATTCTCGACTTGCAAAACTATATTGCTTAAAATCAAAAGATGAAAGTGGGCAAGCTCTTGAAAGTTACCTAATGTCTGCTCGAAACTTGTTAGGTACGAATCAAAAAGTGTGTTACATCAGGTCGGACAGAGGTACTGAGTATACTGGCGGAAAGTTTGCTGAAGTTATGAAAATAGAAAAGATAGAACCAAACTATGGTCCACCATATACCCCAGAACTTAATGGAGTAGCAGAAAGATTTAACAAAACCATTCAAAAGACAATAAGAGCGTACATGTGTGATTCTGGGTTACCAGCGAGTATGTGGGAATTGGCTGCAGAAACGGCTATTCATTCTTACAATATCACGCCGCATAAAGCCATTAACTATGACATACCACTATTAAAGTTTTCATCCAACGCCAGATGTCACTTAGATCAAATTAGAAGATTTGGTTGCATTGCATACGTCAAGATCCCGAAAACTGATAGTAAATTCAGTAATGTATCCTTGAAAACTGTTCTGGTAGGACACACATCTACTGGATACATTTTATGGCATCCAAGTTCAAGAAAATTCTTAGAATCAAGACATGTGAGGTTCTTAGAGAAATTAGTATATAAAGATGTTTACAAAAAGGATCAAATTCAAAATGAACTTAATAAAGCTGAAAATTCCGACAGTATTCATGAAACGTTAATTTATTTTAATGCAGACAAAGAAACAGAAGAAAATTTAGAGACAAACAAATCAGAATCAAGGAAAAGAGGCAGGCCGAGAAAAACAGATGTAGTAAAAGAAAATTCAGAGGAAAACAAAGAAAAACAAAAACAGAGTCAAACAAATAAAAACACAGGTCACTTTACAAGAAGTAAGGTTAAGAAGATTGATGACATTAGTTTTGCTCGGTATACGGAAGTTTCAGAGGTTGAAGAGGGGAAAGAAGATGTACTCGGTCACATTCTTTTGGCTTCCATACAAAAGGATCCAACTTCATATGAGGAAGCTATGAATTCAGCGGATAAAGAATTATGGATACAAGCCATAAAAGAAGAATTAAAGTCAATGGAAGAAAATAAAGTTTGGGAAATCATAGATCGACCAAAAGGAAATGCAAATGGCGTAATACCAAACATAATTGACTCAAAATGGGTATTTAAAAAGAAAATTGAAAACAATAGTAATATCAAATATAAAGCCAGACTTGTTATCAGGGGATTTAAAGACCGAAATATGTACAGCTTAAAAGAAACATATGCACCGGTTTCAAGACTAGCATTAATTAGAGCTGCCTTGTCCATTATTAATAAAGAGGATTTAGAAATGTGTCAAATGGACGTAAAGACTGCATTTCTAAATGGAGACCTTGAAAAAGAAATATTTATGGAAATTCCAAATGGCTTAAATGTTTCAGAGGGATCAAAACTTGCAAAAGTTTGTAAGCTGAAAAAATCACTTTATGGTTTGAAAACAAGTCCAAAGAAATGGAACATGAAATTTTCAGAGGAAATACATAAATTGGGATTGGAAAATGATCTACATGATCCATGCTTATATACTTGGCGACATTGCGGAAAAATGGCAATGATCATATTATATGTTGACGACATGTTAATCGCTAGTAATAGCATCGAAAAGATGAACCAAATTAAATCTCATTTATGTACAGTTTTTCAGATGAAAGATTTAGGTGAACCCAAGAACTTTTTAGGTATGACAATCCAGAGAAACAGAAAGGAAAGAAGTATGGTATTACATCAAGCAGTATATACAGAGAATGTATTGGAGAAATTTAATATGAAAGAATGCAAACCTCAGAGCACACCAATGGTTACGCGGCAAGTAAGCAATAGAAATAAACGAGCTAAAACGGTTGTAGAAAATCCAGAGGAAATATGTGAAGTTAAGAAAGTACCTTACAGAGAAGCGATTGGAAGCTTAATGTATCTGGCCAACGCAACAAGACCAGATATTGCATTTGCGACTAATTATTTATCAAGAAAACAATTATGTCCAACTGAAGATGATTGGAATGACGTGAAAAGAATTTTTAGATATTTAAGAGGAACAACTGGTTTGGGAGTAAAATTCTCGTCAAATTCAGACAGGTTAGAAGCATTAACAGATGCAAGTTTCAGAGATTGTCAAGATTCAACTTCAACAGGTGGATATGTAATAAAATTATTTGGAGACGTAATTGCTTGGAGAAGTCACAAGCAATCTTATGTGACATTGTCAACATGTCAAGCAGAATACTTGGCCATGAGTGATGTATGTCAAGAGTTAATATCACTAGACAAGTCGATTAGATATATAATCGGACGAAGTTTATTTCCAGTAACCATATGGTGCGACAATCGGTCTGCGAGAGATTGTACAGAAATGGATGGAAGTCATAAGCTAAAAATGTTTGATCAAAAGATAGAAAATATTCAAAAAGAATTAGAAACAAGAGAGGCTACGGGGAATAGAAAACATATGGCAGACACCCATGGTGATTTTATAAAACAATGTGTTGATGATAAAAAGGTTAAAGTTCTTTGGATATCTACTGGTGAAAACTTAGCAGATATTATGACCAAGCCTTTGCCTGAGAAGCTTCATGTTTATTTGAGAGATAACATTACTAATATGAAATGAAAGACTTAAAATTTTAAATTCAGAGACTTATATTATATAGTTATAAAATGTGTAATATACCATAAATCAATGTTTTATTATGTTTTCAGAAAGGCCATAACTGGAACAGATGCATGGAACAGAAGACGAACTATCCGATAGACTTAAATTTTAGTTAAACTTAGTTTTTATTATATATGTTGTTTAACATTTAAGATATAGCATACTTGTTTTAAATCTAAATAAAGAAGAAATATTTATACTCGACAAAGGGAGGGAGTGTTAGAAACGAGCTTTGTCGATACATTATATGTCGATATAGTAGAGTACTATCTGATGTTTCCACGTCGTACGCGTTCTCAGTGAAAGCGATCGGCGACCGGCGACGAGCGTTTTCACTTTCACTT
>JABFPO010000117.1:0-11286 GCA_022817385.1 Macroteleia sp. ZL-2020
AATGTTTAAAATTATATAGTTCATTGATGTCAATTGTAACTTATTAATTTAATTTATATTTAATGTATTTATAAAATTACCAACCATAATATTTAAAAAATATAATTATAAAAAGAATACAATATTTACATTTCCATTAAAAAATACTCCTTTTCTTAACAATATATATGTAATATATATGATAGGCCATTAATTTTACATATTTAATTTTAATTTTACAGATATGCAGGAGATAAGACTCCTCTAAGAATTATTTCGGAGTTATTTAATCTGAGCGTCTCAACTGCGTTTTTAATGCTGGAACGTGTGACAAAATTTTTAAATGATTTAGCTCCAGTTATCATAAAATTTCCTGCAAATGTCGAAGACCAGCAAGAAAAAGCAAATGAATTTTTGGAATTATCAAATATTGATGGTATCGTTGGTGCTATTGATGGTACTTATATACGTATACGCACCCCAGCTCACAAACTGCCATCGACATATGCTAATCGCCATGATGAGCCTTCGATGACACTGCAAGCTATATGTGATGCCAACTGTAGATTTCTCGATTGTTTCACTGGCATACCAGGAAAAGTTCACGATGCCCGCGTTTACAGTTTGTCTTTTGTGAAAGATAAAATTGAAAACATGGATCGAGAGTATCATGTAATTGGCGATGGAGCTTATCCTCTTTCCGTTAATCTTTTGACACCCTATAAAGATTTTGGAAATTTAACAGAAGAACAAATAAGATTTAATGAACATTTTTCGAGATGTCGTGTGAAAATAGAAAACAGCTTTGCTTTACTTAAAAATAAATTTCGGCAATTGCAGTATTTAGAAAAAATGTCAGTTGAAAGTATGGCTAAATTTATTATTGCTGTCTGCGTTCTTCATAACATATGTTTGGGTGATGAAGATTTCAGTGAGCAGTATGAGCATTTTGAGCAAACAGACTATGGGGTTGAAGAATTCGATCATATAGACAGACGTCGAAGATTACTGGGAACAATGAAAAGAGATGAAATTGCTATGAATCTATTTATTTAAATATTCAATATATAGTTACAATTTTAGTAATTCTTACAACTATTTGTACTATAATATTGTTACAAATCACAGATTTAACTTTGGTAAAAACATGCTACCTTATCAAACTACTGTAATAGAGTTTCTCGCTTACTTATATCTAAAACAATTAAATGTACTACACAGAAATCTTCATTAAATGTAATAATAAATTAATGCATAGAATATTTTATTCCTATTGCATTATTTGTTTAAATAACCACGTTATAGATTTTTGCATTTTATTATAGATATATATTTAATTTTATCACAAATAAAACATTTTAAATGACGTAAATACGTAGCAAATACGAATACAACTATGAAAATAAAATTTACTGTAAGTTTTCTGATTAATAACATCATGTACACTTAACTCAAACGATTCCTCCCCTTACTAGATTTCAAGCTGAACACTTCTTCAATTCAAAATATAGGAAGAGGTATGTTCAGGTGTAATCTAGTAAGGGGAGGAATCGTTTGAGTTGGGTTTACACTAAGTGTAAAATGACTCTTAGTCTTTTTTAATTCCAAATGCTTCTTTAAATGCTTCCATTTTTTCACGGTGACGTCTTCCCCTGTTCTCTTCTGCTTTCTCATGTAGTTGAATTGCCAATTCCATTTTCGATTTTTTAGATGGAATTTTTGAACCATGTGACAAATCTCCCTGATTTTTTCTACGCTCTAGTTTTCCAACTCCAGCTAAAACCTCGGGTTCTAAAGCGTCATCCAAACTTTTAATTTTGTCAAATTCTTCATTAAAAGGAACAGGAGTACGATCATTTCCTGATTTCTGATTATGTTTAAAAGCTTTCTTTTGAATGCCTTCAGAATAGCGATACCTATATTCACAATTAATGTATGTTTTATTGCTACCGAAATTTTCATTAATTTCCTTTGCAATTAATTCCCACATAGCTCTTTTATTTTTAAGTGGACATCCTGGTCCAACTTGAGGCAGATAAAATGCATATTTGTCTAACATAAACTTTGTTTCCATTTCAGTCCAGCTCACTTTTGTCTGGTTATCAGACTTATCACTCACCGATGCCTTTTCTTTTGCTATAAAATTTAGTTAATTATCATAACCTCGAGGAACAAATGTTTTATTTATAATGAAAGTAAATATAGAAGTAATTGTATTAATAAATTTCCAGTCAGCTATAAACTACAATTTATATATTATTAATATTATTGTAGAGGAATGAATTAAATTTCTCTATCTTGTTTATTTGTAACACATTCCTGTATACTCTTTGACCTCATATATATAATACTTAAATAAACTGTTCTTTTTTAAACATAGAAAAGTAGTTATACTTATTACTGACCAGAGATTTTTGTACGTCATTGAAAACTTATTTTAATTCAGTAAACCCTTGCAGAAATAATACAATTAAAGGCTTCGTTTCCAAATTGTATTTGTGTCCGTTTTACAATTTAAAATGAAAGCTTCATATTGTTTTTAAATGTATTAAATTGTGCGTGTATGGAGCAGACGATTTTGACAACTATTAAATTCTATCAAATTGTTTTAAACTGTAACAGAAAATATTTAAATTGTGTCTAAATGTATCAAATTGTAAAAGAAAATGGCGACAAGAAATAATGATGTGCACAAATTGTGAATTGACAATTAAAAACAATTTGATATGATTTATAACCTCACTTTTGCCATATTGTTTTACAATTTAACACAATTAAACATAATTTAATTATTTTCTGTTACAATTAAAAACAATTTAATAGTGTTCAAATTCGTCTGCTCCGTAAACTTAAAATTTAATGCAATTAAATCCAATTTGAAGATTTTATTTTAAATTGTAAAATGGACAAAAATACAATTTGAAAATGAAATCTTTAATTGTATCTCCTCTGTTGGGTAGTTATACTGGTACTGTTCAAACAAAACTTTTTAACTTGTCGAAAAAAAAAATGCGTACTTTATTAATTTTTTTTCCGTCAGGGCAATAAAAATATAAAATTCTAAACAATTACAAATTTTTTAAAATTTTGAAAATGTGAGCTTTGCTGATTTTTTATAAGAATTCACGAATTATAAACTAATTTCTGTGTTTCATAATAATTCATAACACATCGTAGAAATAATCAATGAAATTCCTTAGTCTACTATAATAGTTGTAGAAATTATGATTTTTATTATAAGTCATATTTTTTATACTCTTAGTTACAAAATAGAAAATTTATATTATTTTATAAAATAATTATCATGAAATTCTATAATAATTCATATAAATATTAGCAGCCATGTTTTTTCATAATAAATCAGAAAAATAATAATCAACTTTGTTTTTGTGAAAGACCGCTACATTTTATTACAAAATTTCTCCACAATTATATGATATACAATCTAATAATAATCTCGATTTTTCTGTTGCACGTTTCATATGGATTCATAAAAGTTTTATTTGTATGATTTCTTATGAATTTATATGGGCTTTGAACCAGGGTAGGATGTAGCATATTCTTGTTTGTACATGGGGCATTCCACGTCAAAACGACCGGAAAAAACCTCATGGTCACAGAATTTTTTGAAAGTTTGGGATTTTGAAGTACTAAAAGTTTTTTGCAACGCGTTATTAACATTTTACATCAACTGTTGGTTTCTTATAAAATGAAAACATGGTACAGTAAGACGAAGATATGCCTGGACTTTTTTATATCTTCCATCTTATTCTTACTAAAGAGATGTATTGACAGAACAAAGATAGACGAGTCCAGGCATATTTTCGTCTTACTGTACATTTTCAACCGCTGACATCTGAAAAACTATTCATCGAAGGAAAAAACTTAAGAGAGAAAAAAGATAGAGAATGAAATTAACTTTCGACTGAAATGAAATATAAATTGATTTTGTCTATTTTTAATAGCCCCCATAACCTTTAATTGTTGAAATTGCTGTAACCTTTTTGCGCCATAATTAATTTATTTAACATTATGTGTGAATTATCCTCCAATATTGAGCTTCATGTTGCCAAAGTTTCAAAATGGGATTTTCAATAGTTCAAAAGTTTGCATTTTTTTATACCTTAAGTCGCGCTAAAAGTACTCTAACAGCGAAGCATATGTTTCCAAGAAAAATAAATATTCGTTTGAAATGAAGTTATTTCGACAAACATTAATTTATTCATTTACTGGCATGAAAATATAATGTCAAAATTACAAAATAGCGGATCCAAGATCGCGTAATAATAAACAGAAAACTATATTTAACTTTTTTAGTTTAATTAATAAGAATTGTTAATTTTATGTTAATGACTATTAATAAATTAAACTGTATAAAAGCAATAATTAATAAATCGATATTAATAACTTTATTGTATTGTTCGTTATCATATTACTTGTTGAAAATACGTAAAATGAGAAATTAAAATCATGAAAATAGCATATGCACGCAATTTGAAAGAAAACAATTGAGAAACGTCAAACGTGTTAAAATGAAGTTAAAAAAGGTAAAGACGTAAAAAGTATAAATACAAACTTTTCAGATTTGAAAAGTAAAAATAAAAAATGAAATTATTTAAATGGTCACATTCGATCTTGTGGTTTCATATTTTCTCTCTCTTTGCATTCAGCTAATATATAAAACTCAATATATTAGAGTATTTGATTAGCATTCAGAGAAAATATCCCCTTGGGTTTGCCCTTGTTCCTTTACAAATGAAGAAATTTTAGACGAAGACAGAAAACATTATTAGAAAATATTAATGTAGGAAACGATTAATTACTTTGTTTATTTTATTTCTTACAATGTTATATATTTTATCTGTACTTTTCATATCTTAAAATTTTGTATTTGTACTTGTTATTTCTTTACTTTTTATGTCTATACATTTTTTAACTTTATTTTGACATATTCGACGTTTCGCAATTGTCTTCGTTCAAATTGTGTGCATTTCATTAAATTATTATATTTTTAATGACTTTACTTGTTGTGTATCATTTAGGAACATATCGTTTCCTTTGACACTATATTTATTTTTTTTTATTAAAAAATTAAACAAATTTTAAAATATTTTTAAACTGCTTAGAAAATATTCCAATGTCCGAACTACAAAATATTTTAGAAATACTTTGAAACATTATTATCAAAAGATGTTGTAATAATAACTAAAACTATTTTAATAATATTTCTGAAAAATAATTAAAATACTTTTAATTATTAATACAATACCTTTTGATAATAAGTTTTAAAAATAATTCAAAAATATTTTGTGGCTCGGACATTAGAATATATTTTTAAAGTATTTCTTTAAACATTTCTGTTTATTAGGGGTAATTCAATTTATTTTAACAGATTTGATGTAGCAATTTAAAATTATTTTTATTTGTATTGTGTACATATTTAAGCTAGATTATTAGTAAGACAAATTTAAATTTTTCCCATTTTTTTCAACTGCTTTTATCTGCTTCCTTCTGTCGGGTATTTATTTTTAAGCTAAATGAAAGGTTGCGCGACACTATTTTCTGATGTGTAGAATTTTGCGAGGATAGAGAAAGTAGTCTGCTCTCTTCATTTTTAGTTTACAACCAAAGGAAGAACGAAGGCAAAGAGATATGAAAGTGCAACCGCTCTGCGCAAGTATCTACTACGGTGGCTGTACGCTGCAACAACCAGCTGTTAATTTGTAATTTATTGAATTTCTTCTTTCTCAGTATAAATTGAAGAAATTTTTTTTACGCCCATGAACCGTTGTGTGAAAATATTTACATAAAATATTTTCTACCTCGTTGTTTGTCGCGTGTACAGAAAATATCTCAAATGCCAAAAATACATTTTTTAAAACGTTTTATTACCGTAATTAAATTTTTCCTATCTCGTTGTTGGTCGCATGTAGAGAAAATAGCTCACAAACAAAAAATATGTTACAGTGAAAATAAATTAATATTTTTGTTGCATACATTGACTTAAGCGTTTTAAATAGATAACCTAAATGAAATTAAATATTTTTTTGTCACGCGTGCACCGTAAATACCGCATTACACTAATTTTTAGCGTGCGGTAAATAGTTCATTACATGAAGCATGTAATGAACGATTTACCGCACGCTGCACATGCGCAAACACGTCAAAACCTCCGCAACGATCGCTAAGAATTCGTGAAATGCGGCGTTTTACGGTGCACTTGTGACAAAAAGCACTGTACGCAATATGGATGGAAGGTTTGCGAGTATAGACGAGTGTGATTACAACACTCGTCTGTAATCGCTAATCTACCACCCTTAATACATAATGTACTAGTACCTTGGAGACGAATTTGTCATCGAGGCTGTCAGTGAAAATTTGCTGACGCAGTTCGGGGTCTTCGGCGACAAATTCCGCGATAATCGAGGCAACTTTCTTTGAATTGCTCTCGTTTTCTTTCATTTTAAATGATCACTTTTCACTTATTCACAATTTGAATTATTTTATCTTGCAGTAAAATGCAACACATACGTTTCAACACTTCAAAACGCTTGGAAGTTGCTGCAAGAACTGAGGTCATAATTCTCTTGGTTAAAGTAAACAGAGGCATTTCTTACAGCAGTGGAAAAAACTTTTGTTATTGAAGATTCAAATGTTTTGAATCGTAATTCTATATAATGAAATACTTCAAATTATATATGATCAGAGCCGGAATCCGGGCCAGATTTAAAATATTTTTAAAAATATATATATACTGCTTAAGGAATGTTTTTCTGTATACGAATGTTGCAAACGAAAGATGGAGAATGAAAATCGATTTCGTAGAAACTGTACCAAACAAATTTCGTATAGAATGCAGAATCTGTATCGAGAAAGACACTCCGTAAGCACCAAATATTCAAGTCAGTACTAAGAGCAGTTACATTAAAAAAACCGCTAATTAATCATGCCAACTCATACGATTTTTAAAAAAGCACGTATTTACCGTATGAGTACATAACATTAAAATAACGTTAATATAACGTTAAATTTATGTTATTTGAAGATTCATACACGTTAAATTAACCTTATTTCAATGTTCTGTGCACAGACACTCAAAACATCCCAGTTTAAAAAATCAGTACAAATCACTGGCAACTGCTGTTGGGATTACCCAACACGAACTGTAAAAAATCAGAAGACGCTGAGAAATCGCAGAACGATTTGGAGAAAAACATGAAAAATCACGTTTTTTCTTAGTGAATGCTGTTTAAAACTGCAGCGAATTGTAAAATCACACGACGTTTTGAGAAAAAGCATATAAATGAAATGCGTTTTCATATATCGATTAAGATATGCAATTTATTACAATTTATACTGAGAATATTGCAGGATACACACAGAGAAATGTTTGTTGAATCAACCAAAGTTTTGTTGGTTTAACCAAAAATTTTGTTAAACTAACCAAATTTCGTTTAATCCAACAAAAATTTTGTTGATTTAACAAAACTTTTCTCTGTTTTGCGTGCAGGGTATGAAACAAATAAAGTTTAAAGTTTTTTAACAATTGCATTGAAATTTATTATAATTGAGATATCCTTAAAATATTAAAATATTAAAGTATTAAAATATTAATACTACGTCAGATTTATTTAATTGCAGTGGAAATTACTAATTAAACTTACATTGAAATTAATTTAAATTTAAAACCGCATTGGGAAATTGTACATTTTGTATCTAAATTTGTATTACTAGTACCCCTGATGAAAAAAAGTCATACGCCATATAAAGGCTAATGAAGCCATTTAACGACAAAATCCACGCCAAATAAAGTCTTGATAAGAGCAGAATCAATGAAATTTTAAGATAACTTAAGCCGAAAATTACTATAAAATACGCCAAATTTTAATTATTATATACGCCATTTAAGGCGAAACTACGTCAATGTATGCATCAGCTTTATTTGGCTTGGTGGATAAATTAAGTCTCTGTAAGTCGATTAACTCCTTCGCGAAACGCCAAATTAAAATTGCTTAAGGATGGGCACCGGTGGTAAAAAAAACTTTTTACCAAATTGAGATAAATTGATGAAACTTTTGGGATATATAGCACTTAAAGAGACAATTTAAATGCCATAAACATTTTTTATAAGGGGGCGCATTTTCGGGGGGCCAAGGGGCATAGCAGTGAAACAAAAAGTTTGTTCGTAAAAAACGTTCTGTAACATTAAAGAAGGATCAATTGTCTGTAATTTCAAATTTTTGCAGATTTTTTCCATTAACTCAATAGGAGGAGAAACAATTTGAAAATTTTGAATTTTGCGAAAGTGCTTACAAATCGGTTATAATTGAAGAACATATTTAAAATTTAATCGTAAAAAACTATTTAACGTTTATATATTAATGTTTTAGCCTTGAAGAGGTTAGTTACAATGTTCCTAATTTATAAATATAATTACAACCAGTGGTGGTTAAAGAAATAATGAATATTTAAAATAATGAGAAACAAAACATATTTTTGGTTGAAAAGTATAGAAAAAAAGTTTCACCTCTCATGGAATATATTTATTATAAAAAATTGTTATGCCATAATTGTTATTGCGACGTTTCGGTACGTTCGGGTACCTTCTTCAGGCAATACATTTCCGTGTCAAAGTGTAAATTATTTAAAATTATTTTCTATTTTCAACCAAAAATATTGATCAATTAAAAATATTTTAATATTTATACTCTAGTCAAGTATATTCAAGTGTCTTTGTTTAAATAGACCTATTTAAGTATCTTCAACTGTCTTTGTTGACATGACATGTGAACAAATGAAGTTCTCTTTGTTCTACGCATTACTTTACGAGTTACTTAAATAGGTCTATAATATTAAAACAAATGGGATTTTCTTTATTCAACACATTACTTTCGAGATAATTGGTTAGCCTATTGAATAAAAATAAGTCGTTGAAATAGACACCGTGCTTATCTTCCAAAATAATATGCTAGATTACGTTTACGGGTGTTAAGGCGGTGTAGGATAAACACGCTGCTTATTATATATCGCGCACATTTTTATCTTCATATTGAAAATACATTGTAACTTATCTGTTCACATTTAACAATAAATTTTATAAACAAAAGTTCCGGCATTTGGAAAAATGTGCACCAACTTTTTCCATTTCTTGCAATTATTTAATTTTCAAAATTTAATAATATTCTTGTTTATTATAATAATTATATGTTCCTACCAACATAAACGGATAGGAACTTAGAACAATGTTCTCTGTCCCTCTAAAACTCATTAGACAAATTTGCACAAATTTGTAATTTGTTCATGGCAGATATATAAACAAATTAGTTATATATTAACGATGAACAGTATTCCGGGCATCAAAACTGGTTGCAAATTTAACTAATTTTCGCACATAAACAAGAGAAGGTTTTATCACGTTTGCAACAATTTTACAATTCATGAAAAATAGCAAAAATGGCATAAACCATATTATGATTTTTTAAACAATGCTCGGGCGTAAGTAAGAGGTTGCAAGTTTTAATTCCGACATACGGAAATTTTATAAAAATTTGCATCAACTTTTTATAACTTACAATTATTTCATTTTCAAAAAGGTGATAATTATTTGAAAATGTTTGTTTATTATAATAATTATACACTGTAAAAAATATCCTTTTGATTCAAAAAGAGGAGCTTTTTGGTCAAACTTAATAAAGAACAGAAAACATATGAATACACAAAAAATAAACAAAGCTAAAACATCTGACGTATCTTTCTCTCTTTATTTCATATATTTGCATATCTTGTTTCCTTGTTTGCTGTGTCCCAAAACTCTTTTCCTTTTGAATCAAAAGGATATTTTTCTCAATGTATGTTCCGTACAACATAAAAGGTTGCAAACTTGTCAAATTGTTCTCTGTCGTTCTAAAAGTCATTCGGCAATTTTGCAACAATTTTTTAATTTTGTTCATAGCATACATAAATAAAAACGTTGTTTTTTAATAATGAACAATGTTCCGGGCATCACAAATGGTTGCAAATTTGACGAATTTTTGCATATGACCCAAAGAACGTTTTTTTAAATTTGCAACACTTTTGCAATTTGTGAGAACCTACAAAAATGTCATAAACAATATTATTGTTATTTAAACAATGTTCCATAGTACGTATGAGGTTGCAAATTCGTATTCCGGCACTCAGTAACCTTATAAAAATTTGCAACAACTTTTTACAATTTTTGCAATTATTTCATTTTTGAAAGTTTGATAATTTTTCAGAATTTTTTGTTTATTATAATAATTATATGTTCCGTGCAATATAAAAAGCTGCAAACTTGGAAAAATGTTCGTTGCCGCTCTGAAAGTCATTTGGCCAATTTGCAACACTTTTGTAATTTTTTCATATCAGATATAAACAAATTAGTTGTTTTTTCATAATTAACAATGTTCCGGGCATCAAAAATGGTTGCAAATTTGATTAATAATTGCAAATGACCCAAACAAAGTTTTTTTAAATTTGCAACACTTTTGCAATTTTGTTCTTTGAGTTATAATAAAAAACGGTTTTTTTCATTTTCGCCCCTTTCCGTGCCCCTTAGGGGGTTACAAAATTTTATAGTTTGTGTTTAACACTAAAGAAATGTTTTTCCAAAATTTGAAGACTTTTGGAATTTTTTTGATTTCGAGGGCTTCGTTGACTGGCCAAATCTGCTTGGCACAGCAAATATTTTTTTCCGTGTATATACTAGGTTTTTAACGCCTCGTCAGGGCTGGCCCAAAAAGAAAATTTGAGATATTATATAAATTGTAATATCCCTAAGGGAACACATATACTGTATTAGGATTATTTAAATATTAAAAAATATGTATTAAATGTATATTATTATAATATTAAAGTACTGTTAACATAACTGTGTTATGTCTCTTAAAATTGTGTTATAGTTATATTCTCCTTAACATTAAAATAGGCATACAGTCACTGGCATCTATAACATTTTCCAAGAATATGATTTAATACATTTTAAATTACACATACATTTTTCACCCATTCAAAAAAACTAATTTGAATTTACGAGAATGTTTTTTACTCATTAACTGTAATTATATAAATTTTTCGGAAATGAATTTTTTCGTTTCAAATTGTTCTTTTGATGTTTCATCAATATTATTATTTTCATAATATTTTTAATGGAATAACATTTACTAATGATGTTATATATATTCAGAATTATTAATAATAAAACTAAAATTATTATATAAAATTCATGTAATAATAAAGTAAAATGTATAAAGTAAACGAAATTTGTTTTCTTTTTAACAAAATTATTAT
>JABFPO010000118.1:0-11259 GCA_022817385.1 Macroteleia sp. ZL-2020
TTTCTATCGTTACTTATTGTGAATATAAATTAATCGTTTTATAACTATAGACATAAAATTCCGTTTATTGAATATTACTGTGTATTGATTTGAATTGTGAAATAACAATAAGCAAGAAAAATAACATCCCGAACAGAACAAAACGTCCGGCGGACATTTGTACCTTTGAGGAACGTTCTACATACGTACACAAACGTTAAATTAACTTTCTACAGACCTACCCTAAAACAAACGTTCATGGAACGTTTGTTAAACGTTTACGAAGGGTCCTGTTCTGTTAGGGTAGGAACTATATTTCTAATTGTATTATAAATGATATTATCCCTGTCAAAAAAGCTTACGTAAAATCGCACGTATAAGACTTATATATATACGGCAGATATATACGTATAAGATCTTATGGCGTCAGAAATTACATAAGATCTTGCGTGATATTTTATTAATATTACGTCTATTTTCCCACATAAATCTTATGTATTTTCTCGTAGAATTTGTATGCAAAATTTTACATTATTTATTAAGTATGCCGTCCCAGCAAACGGGAAATTTTAGACCTTTATTGTGCGTGAACCCATTTTAAAATGTTTTAATGAATATGAATTGTGCACGAAATTTTAATACTATTTTAATCTCACAATAATTTTAAAAGTTTTAAAATATTTGACTATATTTATAAATGTTTTTTTTTTTAAAGTTTCTAAATGTTTTAAACTGGGGATTTGTTGAAAGTAATAGAGTCATAGAAAGTTCAAAATGTTTTAAAATGTACGCACGTGAAAATTACATTTTAAAACATTTTGAATTTTCTCTATAATTTTATTAATTTCAACAAAGCCCCAATTTCAAACATTTAGAAACTTTTTAAAACCTATAGAAACATAGTCTAACATTTTAAAACTTTTAAAATTATTATGAGATTCAAATAGTATTAAAATGTCGTGTGCAGAAGTCATAGTTAAAACATTTTAGAATAGGTTCACGTACAATAAAGCTCCACAATTTCCCGTTTGCTGGGGTTTTAAGTTAAATCGATATTAATCGAAATCAAATAGAACGGATTGCAATTTTACTATATGTAAATTGTATAATTAATAATTAAAAATACAATTTAATTTTTTATATGGATATGTGGGTTAAAAAGATTTGTAAAAGGGATGGTGATAAAAGAATATTGTACTTATATACATTATTAGAAAACGATTCGTTCCCTTACTAGATTACATTTGAAGTTATCACGAACACATTTATTGTAATTCTGTAAGCGGAAAGCACGTTCTAACGTAAACTAGTAAGGGAACGAATCGTTTTCTTCTAGTATACAATTCTGTATTCAAGATTAAAATGTTTATTTATCAAATCTGAGAGCATTCTAATCTTGAAAACAGAATTGTATATATATGTATAATATTCTTATATCGCCATCCCTTGTACAAATTTTGTTAGCGAATATATCCATATAAAATATTAAATTGTATTTTTAATTATTAAGTATACAGTTCACACATAGTACCATTACAGTCCGTTACATTGTGTTCTCAAAAAGATTTCGATTAATATTAAGATTTCACTCTAAACTATATACTTAAAAAGTAATGTAAGATTTTATGTACAAATTATGCGAGCAAATACGTAACATTTTATGTGGGAAAATATACGTAATATTTTATTTATTATATTAATATGTTTACGTAAAAATCAAGAGGTAAGAAATCACATATGTAATTTCTGGCACCCAAAATTGAATATAAGATCTTACATAAGCTTATTTGACAGGGTAGCTACGCTGCATATATAAAAAATTATATACACTCTAAAAAAAGTTATACTTCTTGTAAGAATACTGTCATCTAAATGTTAATGAATTAAATGTAAAACTATTTAATTTCTCAGATAGAATTTAAGTTTCCTAGTAAAAGTATTATAATATTTTCTTCAAAATTTTATTATTATCAGTTATCTTTATTTTTATTTATCTTCACACTTATCCACTAATTGTAACCGGAATCCGGGCATGTTTAAAAAGCATGTCGCAATCAGTTCCAACATATGAAAACTTGTTACAAACTTTTCTCAAAAAATGCACAACAAAATGACGTAATATTTGGTCAACATAATATGTGAATGTGAACAAATAACGCACTTCTCCAAAATTGCAGAAATTCGAAAAAAATTTTCACAAAATTCTGTAGTCTCGACATTGCTGGCGACATGATAATCATGAGTAAAAAGTTCAAACTTGATGTAACAGATGGCGCAGCATAATAAAACTAATATTTAACTGTTTGTCAAATATAACCTGTAATTATGTTGAACTCATATTCTATTTATGATAACCGGATTCTACATACCGCGCATATATTTTATTTTTACTGGCACAACAATTACAATGACAATATTTTCTGCTTATTGTAACCTGAAATCTTTTCAGCGCTTATTTGAATGGATTTTCCACTCATAATAACCGGATTCCACATACGGAAAACTTATTTTTTTAAGAGTGTATAGTTTTTAAAAATTAATTGAATTTTATCAGTTCAGTTCAAAAACCAACAATTCAAAACTGTTCAATATTTTCGAACATAACCAAAGTTTTTTAAATCGAATTAAAAAATCCAATAGAAAATTTTCTGAAATGAATTGAATGTTTTCACTTCACTTAAAAATACTTTGATTATGTTCGAAGATACTAAACAGTTTTGAATTGTTTTTTAAAGATTTTAACCGGATTTGAAATAATTCAATTTATTTCAATACAAACTGTATAAATGAAATGAAATTCTAAAGATATTTAAAGATTTCTAAAAATCTGTAGATATTAATTCAATTTGGACGGAAAGACAATTCATATAATATAATTTGAAAATTTTTTTTTCTACTGGGATGTAAACTATTAAAAATGTCCGTAAAATTGTACCTAATTTGAATTACTGTTCTAACCGAATTTCAAGGACTTAAAGTGAATTGTCAAGCGATTTCAAGCGATATCAATTTTAAAACTTATGAAATAAGAAAAAACTGAATTGTACAACAGAGATAGACAAATCTCTTTACATTACACCTTAAGTTTTTTAAAATATTTAGTGTACTTAAACTTAAAAATTAAGATTTAAAGTTTGTCTCACTGATGAGAATTTTAAGATATTCAATAAAAAATGTTGAGAAACCAGTCACTGAACTTTAATATCGACATGTATTAATTTTAAAACATGACACCGACAAAAAATTGGAGCACGTGTAGCAGAAATTTACTGCAATATTTTTAACTGTGTATAGTTCCCAAAAAAATTTTTTTAAACTGATGTATTTTTGCTTAAAAAAAGTTGAATTTGCTCTTACTTGCATGCTTTTGATTTGGAAATGGAGCTTTAAAACGATTATATTTACTTTTATTAATAATTAAATTAAACTTACTTTAATTAAAGTATTTTTTATTATATATTATATATATTATAATATATTATACTATATTATATTATATTATATTATATTATATTATATTATATATTATATATATTATAAATTCATTTATAATATACTATTAGAAAATTTAATTAAAAATACTTATTAAAAAATTAAAAAATTATATAATTCATTACACGGAAGAGAAATTGTATATAAAAATTTGCAAAAGAGCTCTAAAATAAAAAAAGATTTTTTACCATACTTCATTATACTACTTTGTAGAAAATATTGTAATTTCTTAAAAACAAGTTCCTTTCTATTGCTTTACCATAAAGAAATTCTTATAAAACCTGTATTCTCCGTGCATACACTGCAAAAAGAAGTCTCTTACATGTATCTTAATATAAGAGGTTTAGATACTTTTTGCGTCTCTTATTCATATTTCCAATCTTATTTTTACTCTAAACCTCTTGAATTAAGATAAATTATAACTTTTATTAAATTAATAAGAGGTTCCTTTTTGCAGTGTAGGAACAACAATTTCATACTTGTACGGAGAAAAATGTATCAGAAATATTACTATACATTTTTACATATAAGTCGAGATTTAGAAAAACTGCTCTAGTAAAATGAAAGATATATGGGGCATATATTTCTAATATATTAGAAATATACTAGAAATATATAAGAATATATTAAAAATATATTAGACATTTATTGCTCATATATCTTTCGTTTCACTAGGGTGCTGAAGTAATGTAGGAAGAATCACTATAAAAATAGTAAATTTTCTTCTAATTATCAGAACAATTATATATTGTATTTATATTAAATTTTCCTGTATTATTTCAACGTTTCTTATATAAAGTTTGAGTTATGTGTTCATTTTATAAAAATTTATTGTATACACAGTAAAAAAGACAATGTATAATGTACAATTTTTCATTTTAATTTGAGAGTATAACAGAAAGATAGCAAATTTTAATATTTGAAATACTTCATTTTCATACAAAAATAGTAATTTTTACTATTTAAGCATGTTTATCAGTGCCTATCGTTGAAAAATTAAAAACAATGAGAATAATTAAAAATGTCATGTTATTTCAAAATTTATATAACATTCATTAAATATTAATTATTATTTATAGTTAACATGATTTTAATGTTAATTAAATATTACTTACAAATGCACACTCACCGCATATTGATAATATAAAATATTATTAGTTTTTACTTCTTATCATTGTGATAAAATTTATCATACATATTCTAATAATTTGAATATTATCTGCAAAATTTTGAAAAAACGTAGAATTTTTTAACAAATTGAATAATTTTCCCAAACTTTGTCCGTATTGATTTTTGCATGAATATTGTATAATTAATATAATATTTGAACGTACAGTCACATACCTTTTTTCAAAAGTAATGTATAACCCATGTAGAAAAATATGCGTCCATAACTGTTTGTGTCATGATACTGCATTATTTGTAAAATCGCCCATAAGCTATGTATTGAGCAGCATGCAGTAAAATAAGTGCCTTGATATTTGCGTAAACATTAAAAAATGTTCCTACATGGGAAGCTACTGCAATAAGTCTAAAAAGAAGTTAACATTGAAAATAAAAACTATCGCCATTTTTGATTTGTTATAATGTATTAGGAATTTTGAAATGTGGCAATTTTTGTATTAAAATGCAATATTTAAAACAGTAAAATATTTAATATATACTATTTTCAAAATACATATGAAAAATAATAGTTTTTCTAATATAGTATATTTTGTATCAAGGACTAAAAGATCGCTTCGCTCGGCAGATAACCTCACACACGTCAAAAATGAACATCTTTTAGTTCGTGGTACAAACGATATTTATTGTACTACAGTACTAAAAAGTACTTTTTTGTCCGAGGTCTAAGAAGAGCTACTTTACGGCCGCTAAACAGGTATGAAATGTATCACTTTTGATGCACGTGTTACAAAAAATATATTATTTTATTTACGACCTATAACCGATAAAAATTCTGTAAATTTCATTATTAATAGAAACCCATGTTTCCAAGTCCTTAGGAATTATGAAACGGAATTTCCTACGTATCTATCAATATATCCTACATTTGATTTTTATTTTAACGTCTGTTTTAGTTAAAATCAAGTTGTTTTTATTAACGACCATTTTACAGACTATATAAATTAATTAAATTTAATCAAATTTAATTAATTTGTGCTAACAAATTCACGAGTTTGCGAGTTCGCCGCGGATACCGTAGTATAGTGGTCAGAACACCCGACCGGCAATTGGGAGACTCGGGTTCGATTCCCGACGTTGACGCTGCGGTTATTTTTTCGTTGGGAAACGACTTTCATAAATTATAAACAATAAGCTAACTTTAATTTTCGCAAACTCGCGAATTTGTTAGCACAAATTAATTAAATTTGATTAAATTTAATTAACTTATGTAGTCTGTAAAATGGTCGTTAATAAAAACAACTTGAATATCCTACATTTGCCTAAATTTTCCCAAATATAAAAAATAATAACTTTTTTTGGAATTTGTAAGAAATTCCAGAAATATTCGGTACCAAACTCGAAAACTCAAGATTGTAACCATTTTGGTTTGTAGAGTTTTTATTAGGAATTTTCAAAAGTTGACCTCAAATTAGAGCTTTACGATATATATATATTAAAAATTAAAATTTTGAACAATTTTGATATTAAATACATTAAAAATTTGAGGTAGAATTTTGAAAATTCCTGATAGAAACTCGCCAATCCAAAGTAGCAACAATTTTAGTTTCCAATATTTCTGAAATTTCCTACAAATTCCAACGAAAGCAATAGATTTAAAACTTAGGACAATATTTTCTTTTAGGAATTCTTAGGAGTTTTTAACATGAGCAGGTAGCAAGTTAAGAGTCAACAATTGTATTTCCTTTAATCCTCTGAAGCTAATGACCCCTTGCTTTCATTCATAATGTTTTACAATCGGTTGACACAGCAATAACATCCCTACACTAGAAAAACTGGTGTTTTGCAAACATTTATAATCCGGGATACGAGATATATCTTCTAATAAGACACTTTTGGTATCTAAGATACAAAAAGTGTTTTCGTGTAAGTCACTTGTTCTTGCAGAGTAATAGCACAAACTATTTATAAATATTTACTACATATCTAGAGAATATTACAATATCCCTGGTGAAAATAATACTTTGAATAATACAGAGTACATATAGAGTTTTTCAGACTTTTTCTTTTTAGAAATAAAATCTCAGAAAATTAATAATTTTTAATATGAAAAATAATAGTTTTTCTAATAAACATATTATTTTGTTTACGACCTATAAGCGATAAAAATTCCTTAAATTTCATTATTAGTAGAAAGCTGGAAAGATAAGAGTCAACAATGGTTTTTCCTTTAATCCTCTGAAGCTAATGACCCATTGTTTTCATTCATAATGTGCTACAATCGGTTAACACATCAATAACATCCCTAATAGCACAAACTATTTATAAATACTTACTTCACAGTAAATATTATAATATCCCTGGTGAAAATAATACTTTGAAAAATACCCTTGTGCAAATTATATTTTCTTACTTTTTTATTACAATTTCTGACGATTTTTGACAATTTATGTTGATATTGCGAAATTTATATTTAATTTTTGAGACAATTAAATTTCCTGACTTTTCGTCGTACGAAACTCTGATAATTATGTGAGAAGTTTCATACAAAAATAATGAAAATCAATGTAAGAAAAATGTCTGCGAAATTGGCATAATAATTGTCAGAATTTGTCAGATATTGTCAGAATTGTGTTTCCACTAGGGTAAGTCTGAAAAAGTCTGAAAAACTGTCAACATTGGGACATTTCAGACACTTTCAGAGTTTTGCAGACTTCTTTCTAGAAATAAAATGTCTAAAAATTTCTGATGAAAAGAAACCTTTAATATTCTTCATAAAATCACTCTAAATCGTGGAAATATGCAAAGAGGAAAGTGTGAGTAAAATTTATCATCTATGTTGGTAACGTTAGGATATACTTTCTATTTAACGAAAATTGACAACTTTTCTGTTACATTGTTCCAGCTTGCATGAAACGTATATTAGAAAATAAATTACTTGTTTTAGAATATATGATAATTTTTGTAAAAAGGAAAGTGTATCCCTACATAACCAACAAGATAGTAATTTTTACTCGCACTTTTCTCTGCGTGTTTCGATTTCATTATATTTTCAGTATTTTTATCTTGTTCTTTAAGTTTAAACCAAAAGTATTTTAATCAAACGTTTTATAAATATTTACATCCACGGTGAAAATTTTCAGGTGGATTTATGTCCCTTCATACAACCTTTTCTTTAGTTTCTAAAAAAGTTATCTATTTTTATAATGGAAGAATCACACTATTATAATGAATATCATTAAGTATTTTAATAATTCTTCAAGTTTTATTATAATGAATTGATAACAACATTTTTTATGAATAATTAATCATTTAATTTAAATTTTTGCTTAATTAGTAAAAATAATCTATGTAGATAATAATTTTTGAAGTAAAGTCAGACCATATTTCAAACAAATAAAAAATTGAACATTAATTTAATATTTTCATGCTACTAAATAAAATATACGTCAATATAAAAAAATTTTTGAAAAATCAATAAAAATTATTGTGAAAGTTTATTAATAAATACACTTTTTCAGTATATTAGAATGAAAATCTGTAACTTTGAATATAATTTTTGCAAACTAATGAAATAAATGATATTTTACTCTAAAATAATCAATTTATGTCATTTTTTCCTGCAAAATTACTCGTTTTCAAAAAACCTATAAAAATGTTACCTGAAAAAACCAAAAGTTTGAATAACGTTTCTATGATCAAACGTCTTTAGGAGGTTTTATCTCCCTTCAGAACGTTTCTTCTGGGTTATAAAAACGTCCTCCTACAAGTGTTTGTCAGAATGTCTTCTAAACCATTTTTTAATACGCTAAAAGCGACATTTGAAGGCTTTCAAGAATACTATTAAACGTTATTCTCGTTTTCTAAAACGTCTTCTATACTATCGTGAATGTTTACATTAACGCTATAAAGAAGAATTCTAAACGTTCTTGTTTTCTATGAGTACATACAACATATCTTAACAAATGTATTAATAATTTCTTTATAATTTTTTGTTTTTCTTTCCATTATAAACGAAGTTTTAAAAAGCTAAATTACAGACGCCCTTAAAATTTTAAATAACTTAAAATATTAGTTATAAATGATTTTTTTTTCATATTTTCATAGTAAACGCCGAAAAAATTTACGAACAACTTCCAAGCACATGTACCTTAAGTAATTTTTCTGTTACAGGTGCATTAAATTTAATGTACTTTTCAACCATTACTTGTATACGAATTCAGTAAAGTGTGCAATTAATTCTAATGCACATGCCTGAAGTGAACTTCTATTCGTGACTTAAATGTATACGTAGGTCCATTGATTCATCCTCCCCTAGTTTACGTATTGAACGTGTCTTTTATTTAATATATCAAGAATGCATGTACACCTAACACCAATGAAAGCTACTATTACTAGATTAAATTTAAACATATCTCTGCGTATATTATTTATTGATTAAAGTGTACATTAAAATCCAATCGTTTTTAAACAGTAAATACAATTAAATTAAACATAGAATTCATATAAAGTGTATTTTCCTTACACGTGCGCTAGAAGTGCCTATTTCTCCCATTGTCTTGAGTTGAAGAAGTACAGTCAAAGCTGTCAATTTGTCCGCTCTCAAATTATCCTCGCTGTGAAATTGTACACCTAAAAATCTGTTAAACTGTCCACGCCTGTCATCTGTTTTCAGGGCCGTTGACATTTCGAGTTTTTTAGAAATTATATGAAAACTTCTATTTTTTAAACTTAAACTATACATGTAATCTATTTATGTTGTACATTATATATTAATTACATATTTTTGTATATATTATGTGTAAAATATATGAAAAATTACACGGAACTATGTTCAACATATGTGGTACGGAACTGTTACTAAGATATGATTGGCTATACAGTCCCTACTTTAAATCGGACAGAATGACAGCGTTGCGGTCCCGACTGTGGACAATTTGACAGCTTTAACTGTACTCCGATCTTCAACTCATGACAGTGGGAGAAGTAGAAACTTCTACCGCACGCGTAAGGAAAAACATTTTGATCACAAATTATCACCCTAGGACGGTAAACCATCAATAATCGACTTCGGCCCATGAAACATTGTAATCAACTCTGGTGCAAGCGCCGTTGGTGCATTAATTACTTTTACTTCATTTTCTATGTGATTTGGACTATTGAAGAAAATCTATAAATTTTATTACCCAGTATGGTAAAATGTTTAAGTTTCTCTTGGCGATTTAATTCTCTAATAATAAATGTGTAATATAAATTACCAGAAAATGTAAAAAATTTTTGTCAAGATTGGGTAATAAAATTCGTGAAACTTAAAACATTTCTTTTTAGTCTCAGTGTAAACTTTGGGACCTTATTTTTGTACGAAACGTGAATTACTTACAAAATGGTACTTTTATCAACGATTGTACGTACAATTTTTTGACTTATCCTATAATACCCTATGAAACAAAATTACTCTCGATAGACGACAAACATGTTTTTCATTGATTAAAAAAATGTTCTCCGGAAATCAGTGCGCATAGAAAAATTTAGTAACAAAACTATTAATTACATAGTAAAAGTGTTGTATAGGATGCCATGTTAAAAAAACTACTATAAAATGTAACAAAATTTGAAACAATAATAATAGCAAACTTGGATAACATTAAATTAATATGTCTCAGTTATTCTTATAACTTTTACAATTCTGACCATTATACAACACTATTATTACAATTAAAATAATTTTTAGTATTAAATTATTTTTAGTGTGAAATTTTTATTGAAAACATTCGAGTTTCTTCTATGAAACCTCTAATTTTATAAAGTATGATTAAATATTTTTCAAGTTCTGCATTTTTGAAAGAAAATTATATAAAAATATATTTGTTTATAACTTTTATAATAAATGGATTTTTGTAAAAATATTTTTATGTATAACAATTCGATTGATGCGTCCATCTCTAGCAAAACGAAATATATTTAGACTATATATTTCTAATATATTCTTATTATATTTCTAACATATGTCTAATATATTCCGAATATATTAAAAAATAGTTCGCCGTTCCATATATTAAGTATATTTTAGAAATATAATGGGAAATATATTAGAAGTATTTTATAATTATAATACAAATGTATTAGAAATAAAATAGAAATATAATAAAAATATATTAGAAATATATGGCCCATATATCTTTTATTTTAATATGGATAATATAAAAAAACGGGTGCATTACATATCTATTCATTTAAACTAATATTAAATTAAAAATAAAATTTATGAAAAGTTTTCTTCTAACAAGAAAGGAGGGGATAAGGTTTGATTGTGTTCAAAACAATATAATATGCGAACATGCGCTATATGCAACCATGCGCAATATACAGTGCGCACGTTAGTCGGCACGTGTACACTGAACCGCCACGATAATGACAACCCGCAATAGAAACAACTGCCCCACTATAATACCGCTGGAGCTGATAGTGGGAGAAGCGACGTAAGAGTAGGGTCGCAACACCAAACACGTACCGATCTAATTTGATTCTGACGTGTCAATACCTGCAAAGTTTTAGCCCAGCGCCAGTAATCACGGCACTGAAGAGGCGTGACCTGAACATGCGCACTACGATGATTGATATCTGTTCACGATAAGAACATTGTCATAGACGCGGCGTGTCAGTGTA
>JABFPO010000119.1:0-11249 GCA_022817385.1 Macroteleia sp. ZL-2020
AAATATAATACAACAACAACAATAATAATAAGAAAAAAATAGAATTTAAACGAATATGGAAACATAATAAAACTTTCAAACCTTTTAATCTGATTATCATACATAGATCTAAATTACGAACGTCTAATTACACCAGTTCATTCTTCCTTAAAATTTAATTTCTTCTATCGTTTATTTAAAGATAAAATACATTTACACGTTAGTTCAAACTCACTGCACGGAATTGAAAATCTTTGAATTCAATAAAACATTCTCCTAAAAAAACGACATGCAGCTTAACGTAAATGAAAAGGAGGACAAAAAGAACAATAATATGCAAGATTGAGTTTAATCCTTGTAATACCCTTTTGAGTGGCTCAGCGTACGCCCTTATCGATTTTACAGAACTGATGTAATATTTGAACCTAGGTCCCGATAAGACAACCTTTTCATGATGTAACAAGGCATAATGTGCCGAAGTGCATACGAGTTATCGAAATTGAAAATGATTTGGATCCCGCATCGCGCGCACGTGCATCATATTTTTCGATGGGGGGTTAACACGCTCCTGGGGATAGAAAATTGGGGAACGATAGAGAATAATGTGAACAGACAGATGCAGAATTGAACGACGCTTTGATCAGTGAACGCCAATATTGCAAGGGTCTTACTCATTCTGCAAAGTGTCATATTAACTTTCTGCGCCCGGTAGCCATAGCAGTGTCAAAAAAACAAAAAAAAATAGCACATGTGTAAATCAAGAGTGCATTTGACACATTCTAACCTTTGTCCTAAAATTATATTCACGATGCCGGAGGAATGAAAACATTCTGTCAGCTTGCTCGAATGAAATTAAATTTACTTCCTAAAGCAGGAAAGACCAAATAGTTTTTGGGGAGTTACTATTATATATTATATTTTTACTTATATATTGTTAGCTCTGATTTATATGAGAAAATGTGTTGTAAACAGAAAAGTAATTTTCTGATCAAAATTGGTATTGCACTCTTAAAAACGATGCATTGATTCAAATAGAATTGCTTTGGGTGAAAGCAAAATTCCTTTCAATAATTTTACAAAATTATTTTGCATTGATACAAAATGACAAGCCATTTCGAGTCGATCATCTTGTGTCAAAATTCTGAACTATGTGGTTCAAATAGAAGATAAAATTTTATTACAAACTATAATGTTAATGAAAC
Organism: Macroteleia sp. ZL-2020; assembly: GCA_022817385.1. Classification (NCBI taxonomy): domain Eukaryota; kingdom Metazoa; phylum Arthropoda; class Insecta; order Hymenoptera; family Scelionidae; genus Macroteleia; species Macroteleia sp. ZL-2020. The sequence goes on from JABFPO010000119.1 coordinate 1,182, forward strand.
TGCAGAATGTATTAAATGGAAGAAAACGTTGATAAATTACAGTATAAGTAATCGCGGCGTCAGTCTTTATATATTAGATTAATTATTTCTTACTTTTAAATTATAAAATAAATTATTAAAAGACTAACCTATAAAAAATCAAGTCGTATGATCATTAACGTAAAATAGTGATCCACATTATTGGAATTAACATGGATTTAATATATTAAATTACATAAATATAATTAATATATAACCTCAACAACACCAAGGTTATTTTTTGATAAAGTTACATTTATTGAAGGTTTACTGAACGTTGAAATGTCCGCGTTGAGGTTAAATCTAACTTACTTTCTAACCTCAAAACGGACATTCTAACGTTCAATAAACCTTTGAGTAACTTATTTATACTTAAAAACAACCTTGTGTTGTCTGAGTAATAATTTTCATAATTAATTTATATTAAAAAATTATAAAATATAAATATTTAATATTAAATAAATTAAAAAAATAATAATTAAAGCATTTTTTATGTTTATGATAAGCTTCCCTACAAGACAGTTAACGTAAATCTGGATATTCAAACATTAAAATAATGTTAAATTAACGTTATTAAGTTATTAACGTTAGATTAAATATATGTTCTTATTCATTTATCAATACAATACTTCATATTACTATTATGAAGCAATAGAAATTAATAGGATTAAATAGGTTATTAACATGTACAATGTACTCATTACAAACTATTAACTTTAGTCAATTCTTTAAAATGGATTATTTTAATAAGGATATTAAAATAATCAATTGTTTGGTAAAGCAGTTACATAAATATAAATATGTTTGTGATTACAATTTAATGTTTGCGTCATATACAAAAATAATGTCATAAAATAAAATTAGCAAATATTTATAATGTGCAACTGTAATGCTGATTTTATGTATAAATTCTCATTAATGTAAATTTTAAAGTGTACAAATAGTTTGGGTAAAATAAATTAAATACACTTATTTGTATAGCTATATTTATTATTCACATTTGTTGTATAAAATATTTACATTATTTGCAAACAAATAATATTATACAGTAAAATTAAATGATGTACAATAATTATTGTTAACTTTATTGTGATTATTGTCTTAGGGATACAATAGAACAAATTATATTATGTTTTTAATTATAATGCATAATATATGTTAAACCATCTCCACAAAATATATGTTTAGAAATGGGACCATATGAAGATACATGCGATGCAGATAATATTTTCCATTTATTCGTTGGTTCTACTAAATAACTATGTAAATGGGAGTTGAATCCAATTGTTTGCCAATATTTTAAGATCAAATAATGTTTATCATTAACATAAAAAATATGAAAAATTTCCCCAAATTCTGGAAGCATGCCATCGGATTCAAGATCGACAAATAGGCTTCGCTTATAATTAAAATTATTGATGCATAACCATTTTACTCTGACGATAGATGTATTTGGAGAGATATCCAAAGAACCTTTGAAATGCTCGTAGTTACTTAAATCACTTATAATTGATTGCTTTTGAGGCCCCTGTATAATAGAATTTTGTAACTTATCATGATTTAAGAAATTACAAGCTAACATTAGTTGATGTTTTCGAGCTAAGGAGTAAGGTACATTTATACGATTCCTACTATTTTTGGCATATGATATAAGAATTCTATGTTTTGCTTCCATACGCATACAGCTCAAATGTCGAAAAGGACCTACACTAGATATTAGATCTGGATAATGTAACAAGAGATGATGTTTAGGCTTTAAAACCTCACTAGGGAATAATTCTTTTCTTAATTGTAAATAACGTGTTATTAAATTTTTAACTATTGTCTGAATTTCAATTTCCAGTGTTGGACAAAGTAAAATATCGATAAGTTGTCGCAGTATTAGGAACCATTCCCAGGTAACATCATCTTCCGAAATCATGTCTCCAATCATCAATGGCAAATACCGAATCAAATTAATCATCTGCGATGCATAAATTGTAATACTATTTTGTTTTAATTGAACTTCGGTCAAAGCTGGTGGTTTGTCATTTTCATCCAAACCATAATCAAAGCTGATTATTCTAGAATTGAGGACGTTTAAACTTATATTACATGACTTTATAATGTAATTGAAAAGAAGAGGCATGTCGTAACGACAGGTTCCAAGAAATAAGTCATGCATTATATCACATGATTTATTTTCCATGACATGAAAACTTTGAAGCCTGTTAAAAATACAAGGGGATTTGATACCCGTCCTAGCAGGATCATTTTGAGCTAAATCAGATTCATAGTTAGAGATATTACGTAAGAGATCATTGTTTTGATTAACGGTACATTGTATCATTTGTTTATCTGCTTTACAAAATCTGCAAGGGAATTTAGCTGAAAAACTTTCAATAAGTCCCATCATGCTATGTAGTCCCAAATTGTCCCCTTTAATAAGTCCTACAGCGAAATATATTGAATAATTTATTCCGTCAACTGTTACACTCAACCCTTCATTTTCTAATTGTTCGAGTTCGTTCAATAGCCGTTCAAATACTGCCTTGTTTCCGAAATCAGTTCTATTTGATGAATAAAATAACATAGCTACAAAAATATTTTCTAGTTTTGTTGTAATTTCTATAGGAAAAGCGGGTATCATATAATAAACTGCACCTATTTTATTGATTGATTTACTGGAACCAAGAGGATTGTCAACGCCAAAATCATCGAAATAAATGAACAATGGAACAACGAACTTATTACTAAATATTCTTTTAATATCTTTCCATAAGTGACCTTGACAAAAATTTGATAAAATTCTATTATCTGTATTCCACTTTTTCATGCAATCTTGTAAAATTTTAAAGTTTCCAGACAGTTCTAAATATGCTTTTAAAGTAGGTTTTATACGCATATATTGAGCGGTTGCGTTAACTATATCATATTGTTTATCACCTTTTCCTGTTCTTATTGTTTGCAATGTTTCACCAATATTTATGGGTTCTGGGGAAATATAGAAGTTAGAATTTGTATAATATTTTTCTCTCAAATGCTTTGAACTTATATTATCAAAACAAGTAACTAAGCTTTCTAGCATTTCTTCAATTTCTTGTCGAACTAACTCATTACTTTGAACTCTGGATAAAATAAAATTGTTAAGTGTTTCCATTGAGCTTTGTAAAAATTCTCGAAACTGTACTACAATAAGTTGTACAGTGGATTCTGTCATCGTGGAAATTGAATTAATTGCATTTAACATAATAAGTGTTGCTACTGACAATTCATGTTTGAATTGAGACACTCCTAATTTATTTGAATTAAAACTATCAGGACTATCATAAGGAATAATTTTCTCTTTGAATACATTTATTGAAGAGCAGTCATGCATTACAAAATTTGAATCAACTGGTTCGTTTATGGAATCATGAGAAATCTGATCGTCATTATCAGTATGATTAATTAAATGTTTTCCAAATGATTCTTTAGTCGTAAATTTTCTTAAACAGTTATTTTGAAAGCAAGTATAAACATTTGTTTTAGTATAACCGTGAACATAGGTGTAATGACTAAATAATTGTTTTACATTAGAAGTTTCAGCAGAACATTCGAAGCATCGGAACATCTTAAGTGGAATATATATATAATTAAATTAAAAATAAATGTTAAATAAATTAAGTAACGAAAAATTGCATATACAAGTAAACAAGTTTAAATTAGTAATATATCTGCAGCAGTTTCTGATAATTACTATTTAATACCGCTAAACCTATATTAATAATAAATATAATTTATATTATATTATTTATTAAGCTAAAATTTGGAACCATTACGTATATCACTTTCAATATTTCTTTGCTTTGTTAACAATTTCGTTTTAACAAGTATATATAAATTTTATCTAGGATCGCAGATCTAATTTTAATGATAATTTATATTTGAACATTATTTTTCAATGCTTTTAAGGAAGAAGTTATATTAGTTACGACAGCAATCTTTTTGTCATTTATCAAATTTATGTCAAAAAGATGTTTTTGAATTAGAAGCCAAATATGTTCACAGTCCACTGGATATCGTAGATTAAAAGCAAAAAATGATTTAAATGTTATTTCTATTGCATGGCTAGGAGAATTTACTTTCCATAAGATTTCATTTATGGAAACATATGATGCCTCTACTTTGCAAATGTCTGCTGCAACAATGACAATACATGGCTGGGATTTAAGTTTTAATTTTTTGTACCGCTCATTTCTTGACTCCACTGCTGAAATAACGGAATTTGGTGTCTGAAAGAAAACAAAAAGCATTCTTGACTTTGAGCATAAATTATTGAATGAATGAAAAATTGTTATTTTATAATTGTTCAACTGATATGTAAGTATAAATGATAACAATGTAACAACATATTTTGTAAAGTTTATATTTACCTTGCACCAAATAACAAATCCTTCTGCAGACTCTGAAATCGTAGGCTTAAATGTACCAGTAGGAGATTTTACTCTACCAGTCAGTGGTACTAAATACGGCAAAATTGTGACTCGTATTCCATCAACGTCAATATTTTTATTTTTGAGACAATTGTCATAAATTGTGCATAAAGATAACGCACTTGCTACATGAATGCTTTTTCTTTTCAAATTGTATAAATTGGTAAAAAAATCATCCCACTTTCTTTCAAGTTGTAAACTCTTATCTGGGTACATTTGATCAAAGTCTAAGACAATCTAATACAGATAGTGAAAACATATGAATTAAAAATATAGAAGTTTAACATTTATATACGATTGTAATATTGTTATGCACTGATTGTAATATTTAACAGATATGGAATAGATACTTCTTACTGTACAGAATGTGCTTTATACTTACTAACTGTGGAGCTATAGCTGAAGTCAAAATTGGCCATTCTTGAAACAAGTCTATAGAAGTTTCTGATTTCAGCTTATTAAACCGGTACTCTTGTGTAGTAAGCCAAAAATCTTTGACCTGATCCCATGGCTCGCGGTGTCTTTCTAACCATTTCAGTCTTATTGAAATATCCTCGCTGACGGCTATAAGCAATTTGTTTATATTTGCATTTATGTATGTTAAGTAAAGACAAGTAAAAGATCGTAAGTAAAAATTGTTTTCTAATTTACGTGAAATATGTACATGAAAATTCACATAATTAATAAATTAATCAAATTTTGCTTACTTAAAGTACACAATAAACAAATATAATTATATAATTATCGTTATACCTTCAGTTAAGCTACAAGGTAACTGAGTCGTATTTGCATCCCTTTTATTCTTTTTCAAAACACCTGTACTTCTTAGCTTGAATAGAATATTTCGCCATTTATCACTTAATTTTCCTTTACAATTTTTACTTTCGTTACCTTCTCTTGACCCAGCAATGTAATAACTATCCTGAAGTTGGAATATATATATTCATTATTTTATTTAATATTTAAATATATTTTTAATTTATATATTATTTTTGAAAGTAAAAAGTAAATTACCACGCATTCTGTAGGAAAAATCTTGATAATGTTAAGTGCTAAGGAACGTAAAAACGGTTGTACATTTCTGTAATTAAAATAAAATGAGTTACTAACATAGAATGATATAGAAAATTTATAATCGTTAATTATGAAACAAGACTGAAAAAAATAGATTGTTGCATTAACAGCTAAGACTGTACAATTTAGACTGTAAAAAATGAACCTAAAACATATATAACTTATTATTTATTTTTCTTTACATTGCTGTTTAAATATTTTTAATATAATTTTAGATTTTTTAAAAAATTAAATATTAAATTAATATACAAAATTTAAATATTAAATTTAAATGTTATATTAATATTTAAAATAATAGGACTTGGAATAATGCCACTTGTTTTAAAATGTACTAAAATTTTAGTAACCAATACAAAATATTATAATGAAATGGTTACAAAAAATTATTGCTATCCCGGTTCGTTGTTAGTATATTATTGTAATGGTTACCAGATTTTTCTCTCAGTGTAGAGCAATAACAATTTGTAGATTAAAAAATAATATATTACAATATATGTAATACCTAATATTCTCAATTTCGCATCTGTTAATTACCAATGAAACCAATAAATTTCTCTCTTTTTCTTCTAAAGTTTCTTTTGTTTTGTAAGCTGCTAAAATAGAATTGCCTTCCAAGGAGTCCCTCAAAACAGTTTCAATAGCCTGCAAGTTGATAATGCGTATAGTAAAATATTAAAAAACAGTGTAAAATTGTTTCCATTGTGCAAACAATAGCTTACTTCTACGCATACATTATTTTCATTTAATTTAAATGCACTCTGAAAATTATCTGATTGTGTATGTGTTGTTGAAGTTTCAACACAAAGTCGTTTCATTGGATGTTTATTTTGTAAAGTGTCGTTTGCTGATCGTTTACAAAACTCTAAAATGTTCTCATCTAAGGTTACATTTTCTAAATTCATGTTATCAGTACAAACAATTTCAATATTTAAATCATTTGCTGTTAAAATTTGGTCTTCAGATTCAAAATTTTTTATACTGGAAACCTAGTGTACATAATAATTTTGTATGTTTATAAGTATATTCATAAGTATTTTGGAAAATGGTTGCATACGAGTAAAATAATTCAAGTTAAAAAATGTATTATTTCATTTTTATACTTATATATGAATTATATAATATATTGTACATAGAAAAATTTTACTTATAAAATAAATATTATATATATATATATATATATATATATATATATATTGCAATCGTTGTTTGCAAGGACAATCTTATATGTAATAGAGAAACTGCCGGGACATTTGTATACTTCCAGGTCCGACCTGGAACTATTTTAAGTCTTTCGATTTGTTCCGGGACGTCCTGGAACACAACAATGTATACTTTTTTTTAAAGATGTAGACTTTAAGCTGTACTTTTGTTAATAAAACATATCATTTTGACTTATAATAAATTCATTAGTTATTATGTAATGAAATTTGTTCATTTTAATACAATTTTCTCGAAATAAATAACTTTTACTGCGGATATAAATGTATGGATTGCATTGTTTGGGGTCAGTCTTTGAAGAATACAAAATATATATTGAATGATTCCGGTGCAGTCCTGGAAAAAATCATAACGTAAATATCTTATTATTTTTAAAATTATTATTGCTAAATTTGGACAGATTTTTGATTTAATAATGCAAAAAGTAACTGACAAAAGTACCCATAACTGCCGTCCAAATTAAAAAGACCGTATCTCCTTTTCTTTCAAACTCGAGAAAAATTGAAAAAACTATTTTTAACTCGATGCATTTACATGTTAGAAACATTTTCAGTGAGTTAATTTTTAATTAATTAAAAGGGAGTTCCTAAATTTTCTTAGCACAAATCGATGCAGCTTTTTCGTGGGACCATTTTGGTATAAAAAACTCATTTTCGACAAAAAGTGCAGATAACGGTCTTTTTATTTTGGACGGCAGATAAGTATATGGTATATGAGTTACTAATATCAGATTACTGATAATACTGTATAACTGAAATGTAAAAAATTGCGTATCACGTCAGAATTTTGAGTTATCTGCACTCAAATGTGCAAAAAAGACTATTTTGTTCATTTGACGACAGTTATAAAGCAAAATATTTAAAATGCGATTAAATTCTGTCATATACATTTAAAAGCACCGATAATCAACTATAATTTCAAATTTTTATTTGATTGCGCGAAAATGTATCGCCGAAATATTTGCCTTTGAATCACAGACCTATAATTTGTATAGAGCAAATTGCAGTAAAGTCATAATATGACAAGCTTTTTACACGACTATGGCCTAATTATATATGCCTCATAAGATAATCATTAACATTTAACGCTCGGTTATTATAATGACCTAAATATGGCGCCTTTAAGGCAACCTTATAATGACCTCTTCATGCCCTAATAATATTTGCCTCATTTTATAAAAATTTAATTTATAATATTATCTGTTAAATTGGTCATAAATATAGAACTCGATTTACGTATAAAGACGTTAAAAATAATGTAAAACCATTATTTATTCGCGAAAAAACTTTCCTCCCCGCCGAGATTTGAACGCTGTCCTCTTAGGTTGGCAGTCAGAAGACGATCCAGTGATCCACGATGATCTTACAATCAGTTAACGGTTCTAACTTACTTAATCTTTTAAGTTCAAATAATGTATGTCTTTTGGGGGCATTATTAGGTGTCCATTATTTCCACTTTTTAAAAACATAATAAGGCACACCCTGTTTTACCCTTATTATGTATATCCACACTACCAGCATATGCAAACTTTATTAGGACATTAGGAGGTCATAACACTACGTAAGGGAATAACAAGGAATGCCTTATTATGTCCTTATTAGACATTCATTCTATATATTTATATTAGGCGGAAATAAGGGACATCCAATAAATGCCGCGATAAGATATAAATTATAAAAACCCCATTGGTATACCTTGTGAGGCCACTTTAAAGTCCTTCTTATGTATATTTATATTAGGACGAAATAAGGAACTCCTAATAATGTCCCCATAAGGCATACATTATTAAGAACCCCATTGGTATACCTTGTAAGGTATATTTTGTACCTTAATAGGGCACGTCTTATAAAATTTCTACTAGGGAAATTGTTTGCTTATCGGAAAATTTAGAAATTCTAGTTTTGAATGTTAGTGCGAACGCAGAGAAAAAGTTTCTACTAATATTATTATACTTTATAGTAACTTAGGGACAAAGAATTCATGTTTACGAATTCTGTAATAGAGTATACAAAATTATAAGGAAAATACCGTAATTTTTATCATAAATCATAGTAAAAATTTTCGCACGTCTTACAGCTTTATGCACATTTAATGACAGATTTCATACACAATTCTTTGTCCCTATATTACTATAAAGTATAATAACTTTAATATAAACTTTTTTCTACTTGCGGGAAAAATTTCAATGTCAGAACTGTATTTTTCAAAATCTAGATTTACGCTGAAAAGGACAGCCAGCATACATTAAAACAAGAATTAAAGAAAGACATAATTAAAGGTCACATGCATTTATTTATATTTTTCTCTATTTGGTGTGAATATATATTCACTGTCGTTTTGACTGTTAGTTGAGCATTCGAAAAATCCTAATTTCACATCGAAATTGTTTCCTTTTTTCCAAAGGAAAGGAGCTTTTTAAATGCATGAAATGAAAAATTTTAATTTTGCAGACAAGTTTCACACTGAAGCTGGCTGGAAGTCGAAATCACTGGGACGAAACGGGATGTGCGATGTGGGTCAGAAAAGTCTAAATTTGCGAAAAGGCAAGCGACGTCGAACGTCGCGTCGTGTTGTGAAAACAATCTCGGGCGCAGTTCTGACCGCACGTGGCGCGCGTGACGCGACTCCTCTCGCGGCAAGGGGATTTCGCGGAGTGATTCGGGCGCGCGCGTCAGTACGCGTTCGCCAGTCCCGCGGTGTGCTTCGTTGCGTCTGTAACGTGCGCCTCGGCTTGGTCTTTTTGGTGCCACGTGGTGCTCGACTTTGACACAGTGCTTTTTTCGCACACACAATCGGATTTCGAGTGCAGTGACCAGTCGATCGATTAGACGATCAGATTGTTTAAAAAATTATTAAAAAAAAAAATTCGAAGCAGGAAACTTGATAGAACGCGTTGGTGAATAAAGTTGTGGGGAGGCAGTGGACTCTGGTCTTTTAAGGGAGTCTGCAGGATAGAATCGTGGGTCCGGTCGCGACGGACGCGATGCTGAGTGTCTCAGCTTTGTTTGATGCACGCAGGGTGAAGCGATCGAGGGCCATCGTTGGGGCCTGCTAAAATGACCGCGCGTCTTCAGTCGCTCAGGCAGCAGGAGAAGAAAACCCCAGGTAGCAGCCACCGGCAACATCACCAGCATCAAGTTATTTCGCAGGGACCCAGTCCGAGTTCGAGTCCGAGTCCTAGTCCCAGCCCCACCCCGAGTCCCAAACATTCGGACGGTCGTCGAGTAAGTTATCCAGTTTTTATGCCTTCATTTTTTTGCACGTTTCAATCTCAATACCTGTTCTCCACTTCCAAAACGTTCTC
>JABFPO010000120.1:0-11227 GCA_022817385.1 Macroteleia sp. ZL-2020
CGCCGAAAACATTCGTCATCAGCCCTCATTTCCCACGCCCGCCGCCAATGGTGCAAGCCGGTTCAGCCTACGCAAGCGTAGGCACATGGAAAACGCGTCCGAAGTAGTCACTAAGCCTACATCAGCCACCATTTTCCTTTTAAAAAGGTCATCGTCGGCGAGACACGCAACAAGTGCAACTCGAGCCAACTAAGACCTTATAGATCGAACGGGCGGTATACAGAGTCGATCGCCAGGATTGTCTCGAGTGTTCATTGATGAAGGAGGCCAGAAAGACCACCAACGGACAGGCGAACCCATAACCTGTCTTCCGGTTCCTCCGCTATATGCGGCAAGATAGGCGAACCACATTTTAATCCTTTAAGGCGTAAAGCCTTATCATTCGTCTGACATTTGTTTCGCGAATTTCTTTCAATTCAATTTCGTCAGCGTGGAGGCCCATCCGCCGCCAAAACAGGCGTTGTGTATGTAAACGGAATGTCCCCGTGCGCCAAATTCATTTGGTGCGTTGCACCATCCCGGCCTCGACTTTGTGCATCTGGGACGCACGCCGCCGGCAGCCGAACTGGCTCCCCGCATCAATCTCGACTCCGCCCTGTGTAAACGTTCAAAGTACACCAACCACTCGATCCCTTTGGCTGGGGACCTCATGGACGCCATCCCACGTAGCGTTAGCCGCGATTGACTCGCGACTAGCGCCCCCTGAGGGGAGCCCCAGAAGTACAGTAGAGAGAATATCGATCCATTATAGAGTATTATGGCACATCAATGCTGTTTTGAGCGATCGATGCCAGCGTTCTATTATGCCTTCCGTTTCCGGATGGTAAGCAGTTGATCTTCTCCTGTCGAAACCAACCAGATTGGCTAAGGCTTTGAAAAGGACGGCTTCGAATTGTGTACTCTGGTCTGTGGTGACTATACTGGGTGCGCCAAATCGCGAGATCCACGTTTCATAAAACGTATTAACTATGCTCTCCGCTGTAAGGTCGTGTAGTGGTGCGACTTCCGACCATCTAGTAAAGCGGTCTATCATGGTTAAAATATAGTTAAAACCAGGGCATGACGGTAGTGGTCCTACTATGTCAATATGTATATGGCTAAACCTTGTGTCCGGTACGTTGATCCTGCTGTATGGCGGTTGATTGTATCTGGAAATTTTGTTACGCTGGTATGCGAGGCAAGTATGTGCCCATTCCGTAATATCTTTTGACATGTTTGGCCAGACGAATTTCTTTTTAATTAAGCGTCGAGTGACACGGCCACTGGGATTCGAGAGCTCGTGAGTCATCTTGTAACTATTTTTTCGTAAACATGCAAGTACATATGGTCGAATTTCTGTGGTGGATGTATCGCAGTAGATTATATCGTCCGTATCGTCGATACCTAATGGTAATAGACGTAAAGATGAAGTACCTGAAAGAAGTTGTTGTAGTTCGCTGTCATTGCGTTGTGCCTCAGATAATTCCGCGGTTGAAACTGTGATGGGCATTGTAATGCTGTCCAAGCGTGATAAAGTATCGGCTACGATGTTATCCTTTCCTGAGATGTGTATGACATCTGTTGTGAATTGTCCAATGTAGCTCAGTTGTCGCAGTTGTCTTGGTGATGCTTTTTCAGGATTTTGCTGGAACGCATAAGTCAGAGGCTTGTGATCTGTAAAAATTATGAGCTGTCTACCTTCCTCGAGATAATTAAAGAATTTTGGGGCACTATAAATTGCCTGTCGCTCTCGATCGTAAGTATTGTAACGGCATTGGGTATCCGAAAACTTTTTTGAGTAGAAACCCAGTGGTTTCCACTCATTATGCTGCTTTTGTTCCAGTACTGCGCCCATAGTAGTCTCTGAGGCATCGGTGTGCAACGCGAGGATTGCATCTTCTGCTGGCTGGTGCAATAGTACTTCGTTTGCCAATAACTGTTTGCTTTTTCAAAGGCCTGACTGGTGCTTGTCGTCCAAGGTACAGAGCATTTATCATTTTTCTTAGCGCCTTTTAAAAGGTCGTTCAATGGAGCCAAGGTCTGTGCTGCATGTAGCAAGTGTTGACGATAAAAATTTAATATGCCAAGGAATCGGCGAAGTTGACTAATCGTCAACGATGTCGGAAAGTCGATGATTGCTTTGATACGCTCTGGAAGTGGTTGGATACCCTCATAACTCACCATAAAACCAAGGAACTGTATTTCTGATGTACCGAAGACGCATTTATGTGGGTTAAGTTGTAATCCGAAGTCGGCTAGGCGTTGAAAGACCATTTGGAGATGTTTTTGATGTTCAGCCTGCGAGTGCGAGGCAACTAAGATGTCATCCAAATAGGCGTAAACGAAATCTAGTCCGCGTAGCGCCGTGTCAATGTACCTTTGGAAAGACTGTGCTGCATTTGTAAGTTCCAATGTCATTACTTTAAATTCATAAAGGCCAAAAGGTGTAATGACGGCGGTTTTTGGGACGTCTTCAGGTGCCATGTGTATCTGGTGATAAGCCCGTTCCAAATCAAACGTGGAAAAGATGGTACGGCCTTGTAATCTGTAAGAAAAGTCATGTAATTGTGCAATAGGGTACCTGTCGGGTATGGTGGCAGCGTTCAGGCGTCGGTAATCTCCACACGGCCTCCATGAACCATCCTTTTTACAAACCATGTGCAAAGGACTGGCCCAAGGACAGCTTGATGGCTGACATATCCCCATTGTCGAGCATATATTGAAATTCACGTTTGGCCTCTCTCAACTTATCTGGTGGCAAACGTCTTGCCCGTTGAAAGACTGGTGTTCCTTCAGTAATGATGTGATGGTAGACCGTGTGTGTGGTTGGTTGACGTGGCCTAGTTGGTGATGTAAGTTGCGGAAACCTTTTGAGAAGTGAACTGTATACTGAATCATCATTAACTGTATAGAGGGTTGGCACGCGCGATGAGGAAATACCTGTACCAGTCGAAAGGTTAGTTTGTTTATCAATTAATCGCTTTCCTTTCATATCGATTAGAATATCATAATGAGAGAGAAAGTCTGAGACAATGATAGGTTGCGAGACGTCTGCGAGAACAAACTTCCAACGGAAGGGACGTCGGAGGCCAAGATTAAGGTCAACAAATTTGTGGTTATAGAATGTCGTACACACGGTCTGCGAGAGCTGCAAGGACGTTTAAATCATCGGTATCGTGCGCGACGACGACACTGCGAACTTGATTGGTTGATTGTTCCAAAAACAAAGATCTAAGTACCGGAATATTGCACTGTCCGCCAGCGAGGTTACGAATTTTTTGTAAGTAAATAGACGGTCTGTCGTCACCGAAAGGTTGACCATGAAGTAGGCGACGGAGGCGTTTTTCTAAAGATTCACCGAAAGCCGAAATAATGCGAACTTAAGCACGTCGTATTTGCCGTTAGTAGGTGGATTATCGACGATATCACCAACAACATAAAGCGTATCACTGTCTAGATTAATTAGTACGCACCTGTATTTTGTTTCGTCTGACGTGAACAGTTTCAGGGCGAATGCTGCTTCTGCGACTAAAAACCATCTGGACGGATTATCCTTCCAAAAAGGCGGAATTTTGCAGGTCTCTACCCGTCGATCGTGGTCGTCTGTATTTTGTGTAGGAGTTGAAGTATCAGTGTCGTGTTTTTATTGGAGAAAGAGACATGTCGAATATTTTAACTTAATCATTGGTTGAATTGTTCGAAATTACGCAAGAGGTTATGTCGCCATCTCCAGGCGACGCACGATTTTTCTAGCGAGATTTTTCACAAGAAATTCCCTCGTTGGAAGATATTTCGATCCTCTCGTACGTATTACACAAATCTCCGTCGCGATGCGCACTATGTGATTGGATCACGTCGGGGTCACCAATTATGTGGGGTATTTAACTCCGCGAATTAAATATTACACATAGAATTAATAAAATATATATATTTCAAAACCAGTTGATAACTAACAACTTCAAATATCAATTGACATCATTATAATTACGGCAAAAATGATAAAAATATATTAATATACCACGTGGCGAAAATACAGATTCGAAAAGTATTCGTAAAGAAAAACGAAACAAACTTTTTGTCAATGGCCGACGTCGCGACAGTTTCTAGCGGTTAACAGCAGACAATGAAAATGACGAATGCTGATTGACTGAAAAAGCGACTGTCCTTTGGTCCGGGTCAGCGACCAATGACGTTCCGTGACACTAGCAGGCTACGTTCAGATGGCCAATGGTGTTACATCTTACCAGCGATAGTGACTCTAACGACCAATGATGTCTTTTGTGACCGCCGGATGCATTTTACTGCGTGCTAGTGACCAGTGTTGACTAGTTATTTGGTGGGTGAGTTCCCACAATACTCCCCTCTAAGTGACCTGCTAACAGGTCAATGATCTAAACAAACGAAAAACATAAATTATAAGGTGATAAAAGAAAGAAGGAAAGCAAAGAAAAAAAAATTAAATGTTAGGGGCAAAAGAAAGTTTGATTTTGGGCCCTATAAGTCCGAACAGTTGATTTGTCGGGAACCTCAGTTCTCGAAGTTTTATTAATTATTTCTTCTTCCGGCAGTTCATGAGCGGCGATAAATGCCGGTTTTAGTCTAGCGATATTTACGTTGGTTACTCTTCCACGGATGTCAACTGTAAGTCTGATAAGCGTTTGATGACCTTGTATGGTCCTTCATAAGGTTGTTCCAGCGGTTTTTCAACGTGATCGACACGGACGAAGACATAGTTTGTTTCATATAACGAACGATGTACAAATGGTTTGCGTCTATTGTGGTGTGCGGTCGGATTGGGTCGAATAAGGCGCACGTGCTCCCGGAAAGGTACGACGAAGATCTGAGGATCCGCAGGTCTATCTTTTTCAAAAAAAAAATCACCAGGCAACCGGAGTATCGTGCGGTAACCAGCTCCGCTGGGCTAGCGCCGATGTCCTCTTTCAAAGATGTTCGCAGCCCCAGAAGTACAACTTCTAGTGCCTATGAACACGTTTGGGTATTGGTCACCTGACTTAATAGCCTTATACCAACCCATTCGCACAAGATTGTGCAGGACTTCCGCACCCCTCTGCACAGGGATACGGACCCGGTCCGGCGGGACGGCCTCTAGCTCGCCGATTTTTAACGTTCAAAACAACCACAGCCACCTCGAATCCGACACCAATTATCAGGACCCCGCCTAAGCGGGTGGGCTATCCTGATCCCGAGGCAGCTTTTGTCTCTGGATTTCTCACAGAGGCGGAGCAATCAACCGCTCGATCCCTCGAGAGGTTTCCCTCTCTCGGAGTCTCCCATGCTTTTAGCGATGCAGGCTAGGCATTGGTCGACCATTCAACAACCGGCTCGCGGGCTCCGGTGACGGAAGCGGAGCTGTCGTTCAAGCCATTGGCAGCGCAAGAAAAGAGCGCCGAAAACATTCGTCATCAGCCCTCATCTCCCACGCCCGCCGCCAATGGTGCAAGCCGGTTCAGCCTACGCAAGCGTAGGCACATGGAAAAGGCGTCCGAAGTAGTCTCTAAGCCTACATCAGCCACCATTTTCCTTTTAAGAAGGTCCTCGTCGGCGAGACACGCAACAAGTGCAACTCGAGCCAACAGACCTTATAGATCGAACGGGCGGTATACAGAGTCGATCGCCAGGATTGGACTCGAGTGTTCATTGATGAAGGAGGCCAGAAAGACCACCAACGGACAGGCGAACCCATAACCTGTCTTCCGGTTCCTCCGCTATATGCGGCAGGATAGGCGAACCACATTTTAATCCTTTAAGGCGTAAAGCCTTATCATTCGTCTGACATTTGTTTCACGAATTTCTTTCAATTCAATTTCGTCAGCGTGGAGGCCCATCCGCCGCCAAAACAGGCGTTGTGTATTTAAACGGAGTGTCCCCGTGCGCCAAATTCATTTGGTGCGTTGCACCATCCCGGCGCCGACTTTGTGCATCTGGGACGCACGCCGCCGGCAGCCGAACTGGCTCCCCGCATCAATCTCGACTCCGCCCTGTGTAAACGTTCAAAGTACACCATCCACTCGATCCCTTTGGCTGGGGACCTCATGGACGCCATCCCACGTAGCGTTAGCCGTGATTGACTCGCGACTAACGCCCCCCTGATGGGTACATGGAGACGCAGTGGAAACGATGCATTCCTAGTGAAGAACGCCAAGAAATCCTCCGCCAGAACCACGACGACGTAACCGCCGGACACCTGGGTGTTGCCAAAACTCTCGCCCGGTTGGCACGCCGATATTATTGGCCAGGGATGTTCCGCCATGCTGCCCGATACGTGAAAAGTTGCCGGAACTGCCTTACCTACAAAGCCACACAGCATCTGAATCACGTTCGACTACATGCACACCCGGGAAACCGCCCGTGGCAAGTAGTAAGCGTCGACCTGGTAGGACCCTTACCTCGGTCCACACATGGCTCTGTATGGCTGATGGTCATGCAAGATCGCTTCACCAAATGGGTAGAAATACGCCCACTGAGAACGGCAACAGGACAAGCGGTCGCCAACACTTTAAAGGACGATGTCATTTTTCGGCACGGGCGGCCAGATATCGTCATCAGTGATAACGGACGCCAATTCGTGAGCGGCCAGTTCACAAAGCTTCTCCAGGAATGCGGGATTCAGCACCGCCGCACACCACCTTACGCACCACAGTGCAATCCGGTAGAACGCACCAGCCGCGTTCTCAAGACGATGATCGCCCAATACGTCGGCAATAATCACCGGGACTGGGAATGGCACCTACCTGCGTTCTGATTTGCATACAACACTGCCTGGCACGAAGCAACCGGGTATACGCCGGCCTACCTGTATCACGGCAGAGACTTGCTAACTCCAGCCACCGACACACCGGATCCCAGTATCAGTACACCTGAAGAGATACAAAAACACCTACAAGAAGCTCAGGAGTTAGTTCGCGTAAACTTGGCGCGCGCTTTTCAGCGGCAAGGAGACTACTATAACCTTCGTCGGCGTGCATGGAGACCTAGGAAGGGCGACAAAGTATGGACACGGGAGCATACCCTGTCAAACAAGCTCGAAGCCACCAACACAAATCTCGCGCCAAAATTCACTGGGCCATATATCATAAAAAAAATCATATCACCCGTCATTATTGACGCTCAGGACGCAAACGGCCGCTGGCGGCGTCACGTACATATCAATAACACGAAGAATCACCCGAAATAATGCGATGTAAACAAAACCGACAGAGAAAAGAGACGAGTACGCACATAATATCAACTTCGCAATGTAAACAATATCCGCAAGAACTAACACAACACTCGAGGCCTACCGATATTTGGTAGCCACGTACGCAATGGAGCCCCGCCGAGCATCGACGTCCAGTGAGGAGCTCGACCAATTCGTCGCGTGGTTAGAAGGTGACGCAGCAATGGAGGCTTACGATCCGACCAGGCCGGCGATGGACCCAGCGCCCTGGGTCCGCCAAAACACCAGGCCCAAAAAACCTGTCACGAGTCGACGTCCCCTACAATCAGGGCGCAAGATCATTGAAATTCCGATGCAACCCGCACCAAAACGTCGGACCCAACCACCTGGTCCTTCGCAAGCCAGGACAACCAGCGTAAAGACACGCGCTCGGCCTAGAGCAGAAAACCAGCCAACCGTAGCCACCACATCATCGTTGCCAGCATCAGCGCCATCAGGACCATTGCCATCGCGGTCCCAGGCACACCCAGTCAAACGAGAGGCCAAAAATACGCCTCCGGACAGACAGCTGTCCCGGCGCAATCTAGTCCGGTACCAATCGCACCAGCAAGCCGCCCGACCGTGAAGCACGTAGAGCAGTTGCCGCCCGCCCGCATGATCACCCTGCCGACCGGAGCTATAGTACGGATTCCGCTAGACCACATACAGCGGTACCGTAAGTGGAAAACCCGAATATCGGCAACCGAGAAGTGGGTCTTCCGGTTCAATAAGGAAGGCGTCCTGACGATGATGCGTCGCGTCTAGGAGGAGGGGGATGTAACGGTGCAACCGTTAGCGGAGGTGAGTGACTCGCTCCAAACATAAACACGCGCGGCGGCTATATAAAGGCCAGCTCAACAGGCAAGCAGTCAGTCGTGAGCCAGCAGCGGCAAGCGACACACCTCGAGCTCCGGGAGTCTCAGAGCTCTTACACCGGGTCTTTCGGTGCCTTCCTAGCACTTGGGTCTTTCAAGCGCTACCCTGCCTCCTGCCCGCTTTCTCTTGCCGCTGCATCGACTCCTGACCGGCAACCCGTGGATCCCCACCAAGGTGTCCATCCCGTCCCTGTTACCACCTCGGGAATTTCGAGGCCTCTTATCCCGGTTACGGGTCTCTCGCAACCGAAAACGGAGGGTCTCTCTCCGGGTCCAACCTTCGGCACACCTTGGTAATGGTGAAACGGGCGCGCGACCGCTAACCGCTGACCGCGACGCATCAGCCGACCGCGACCGCCGACCGCGACTCGAGCAAGCGAGCAAGCGAGCAAGCGAGCAAGCGAGCAAGCGAGCAAGCGAGCGAAACACGGCCCTACCGCACCGCGCGCCGTGGGGCTAGCGCTGAGCGAATAAGAGAGAGAGAGAGAGTGCGAAACCAATAAGACTGTACGGCGCAATATTGAATTGTATTGTTGTTTTTCCAGGGTCGACTACCCGAACGCGAGGGCCCTGGGTCAGGCCAATTATTTTGTTTATAAATAATTACGTTTATTTTTGTTGTATAAAATCAACCTTTTATGTTTAAACAACGAATAAAGTTTATTTTGTAATTAAGCATTTGTCTTTCCTTACCCCCGCACGAACCCTGGCACGGCGAGTAGATCCGGACGAAAACGGCACGCAACCGCCGAGTACATAAAAACCGTTTCATGGCGCCCGAACAGGAACCGTAGATAAGACGTGCCAGTGCGGGGAATAAAGGGAGAAACGAATGTTTTCTTTTATTTACCGATTAAGGAAAGAAGAAATTGTACGTCTTCTTGATCAGCAGAATATTGATAGCGTTGGAACACTCGACGACCTACGAAGAAGACTTCGAAGCTTTCTCCAGGCCCATCCGGAAGTTAGGGAAACAATGACGGAGGAAAAGATAGACGCCGAACCAGAACCCGAACCAGAACCAGAACCAGAACCGGCACCAGTACCGGCCGTACTCAGTACGGATCCCCAACGAATAATGAATCAAATTCGCAAATGGGGCATCCGATTCGACGGCAAGAAAGCAGTTGCTTTTTGGGAACAGTTGGAAGAAATGCGGGACTGCTACGAGGTCTCCGATACTGCTTTACTCCGTAGTCTGCCCCAGTTATTTCAGGGCGACGCTCTGCTTTGGTATCGTAACAACCGAGCGAACTGGCAAAGTTGGGATCAATTCGCAGCCGATTTCAAGGCAGACTTCTTCCCATCCAACTACCACAAAAGGTGGGAAAAAGAAATGGTGGAGAGACTGCAACGCCCGGGGGAAGAATTCCGCCGATATGCCACCGACCTCCTAACAATTATGAGGCGGGTAGGCACATACACTACCGAGCAACAAACTGAGCGATTGTATGATAACATGCTCCCGGAGTACCAGCTTCATATACGGCGTCGAGAGGTCCACACTATCCGAGACTTGGGTGACCGCGCCAGGGAACTTGAAGAAGTCCGTAGCCGAATGCAATCAACTAAAACCGAGCTCATCAAATCAACACCGCCTCGAGTAATCCGAAATCTACACGCCGTAGCGCCATACAATAGAGAAACCTGCTGCTGGCGCTGTAAACAAAGAGGACATACCAGGGTGGAATGTCAGAACACACCCATAAAGTTCTGCTCATTCTGTGGCGAGGAGGGGCGACTAACCCGAGACTGCCAGTGCTCGGGAAATGCCCGGCGGGCTGGTGCAGTAACCGAGGGCAACCAGCTCAGACAAGAAACTCGGTCAGCAACATAAAATTTGATCCCCGGCCACACATAAAGGTAGTAATAAATGGAGATAGTTACGATGCTCTGATCGACACCGGTTCCGTTTTATCGTATCTCAACATGGAAACAGCAAACCGCCTGGCAGTACGACGCTACGCAACCAATACCAGAGCCAAACTAGCCAATAACACCGTGATCAGAATCAGAGACAGCGTCCGAGTCAGTATTACGATAGGATCATCCGTGAAAGAAACCGAGCTCCAGATACTCCCAGGATTAACGGCACCCGTATTACTCGGCATCGATTTACTGAGCAAGTTCCAGATCGCCGTACCCGCACCACCGATACGCCACGCTTACCCGGCCGAAGTACACCACGTGTCACCAGGGCTGATCCCTCGAACACCCGGAGAAGACCAGCGCCTAACTACTTTCTTGGCTCGAGAACTCGAAAAATTTGAAAACGTTCAAGGCCCAACACCACTAGGAGAGCATCATCTCCGACTAAAACCGGGTACCAGGCCCATTAAACAGAAATACCGATGGCGGAACCCCGCAATACAAAAAATAATCAACGAGGAGGTGGAGAAGATGCTGAACGAGGGCGTGATTGAACCATCTGAGAGTGCGTGGAGCTCGCCTGTGGTATTGGTCAAGAAGAAAGACGGTAAACCACGATTCTGCATTGACTTCCGCAAGGTAAATGACTGCACCGAAAAAGACGCATATCCGTTGCCGAAAATAACACCAACACTGGATAAACTTCGAGGCATAAAATACATCTCGTCTCTAGATCTGAAGAACGGATACTGGCAAGTACCGCTGACGGCGGAGAGCCGACCGATAACCGCCTTCACCGTACCAGGACGAGGTCTAATGCAATTCAAAGTGATGCCCTTCGGACTCCATTCGGCTCCAGCCACATTCCAGCGAATTCTGGATTCCGTTATAGGGCCAGAGTTAGAGCCGCACGCGATGGTATACCTCGATGACATTATCGTTGCGAGCAATAGCTTCGAGGAGCACCTCCAACATCTAAAAGAAGTCTTCAACCGTCTTCGAAACGCGAAACTAAGGCTTAACCCAGAGAAATGCACCTTTTGTCTACCCCGCTTGAGATATCTGGGGCACGTCATTGACAAAGACGGCATTCGAACCGACCCCGAAAAAGTCACGGCGATCACGAAGCTCCAACCACCAAAAAACCTACGAGAAGTCCGGCAATTCCACGGACTCACTTCGTGGTATCGACGGTTCGTGAAAGACTTTTCTACCGTCTCTGCACCACTAACGCGACTAACCCGCAAGAACGCAAGGTGGCGCTGGGGCCCCGAGGAAGAGACCGCAT
>JABFPO010000121.1:0-11211 GCA_022817385.1 Macroteleia sp. ZL-2020
CGCCGTCGCATGCTAAACGATCGGAGCATGGTGGCTCGCGGATCAACCACGACACGAAAAACAATAACTTGTCGAAAGCATTTGGCAACGCGAACCGTGCCACGTGACGAAAACGAACGACTCAACAACGTGTCGAGAAACTGATCACGGCAGAACAACGCGAGAAACATTTCCAAACGTGCAAATGTCACAATAACGCAAGACCGCGGAACTCACGATGACAAAGGCGGCGAGCGCCGTACGCCGAGTCAACAATACGCGCGACCGCGCTCGACTCACGAAACTGACCGAGGGCCGTACTTAAAAATTCATGTTTATAACAGTAAAATATGAGTGTCTTAAACATTGACAAGTACAGTAAAAACATTAGTTTCAATTGTTTCAACAATATTTATCGAGTTTCACCTATATTCAGTTTTAAGTATTGAATATTACCTTTAACAACATTAAATATTCGTATTCGGCGTCACGTATATTTCACGTTTCAAATGCAATAATTGAATTTTGAGCATTATGTTTCTCGCGCAAAGTTAAAAACATGAACTATTAGGGTAACATTTTTGTCAGTGTAAATAAATATTATATGAATATTTTAATTATGTAGGAAATTATATGATATTTTATTAAAAATATATCTGCTAAGTTATTATTCTTTTATAATATTAATAACTAATGTTCTAAATAAATAAAAGGATTAAAAGTATATTAAATTTATAGCCACTTGTACTCTCTTAAAACTAGATGAAACTCAGCTGAATTCTAAACAGCATAGTTTTCATTGCTTAGGGACTGACAAGGCCCTGAACAGTTATACTTATCTAGTCAGTGGAAAGTTTTACCTTACAAAAATTATATTAGGCTTAGGCAAGTTTGAACTTTTTCGATATATCCTTGTAACTACCTTGCCAGTGCCACATCAGATTCGGCTAGATAAGTTCATTTCACCAAACCCTACTTAGCGCCTTTTATCGACTTGGCAACGCCTATATGCGTTTTTACTTGGGTAATCAAGATTTATAGAATTTATAAATAACCAAAATAAATAAAAAATGTTGACTCATTCTCACACGTTAACTTTTTGGGTAACAAGTGAAAAAATATCCGGTGTATTTCTATGCATAATATCACATTACTTCTATTTTGCAATACTATTGATTACAAAAGTTATATCCCTAGTAGAAATTTGATCGGGCGTGCCATGAAATCATTAAGGGCCTTTACGGCCAAAAATGTAAGGGTATCTCTATACAGGGCCATTAAAGGTTATATTAAGGCGTTCAATGCAGAGGGTGCTATGTTAAAGGACCAAGTAGGGCCCATTTGAAAATACCCTTCAAGGCTGTATAACGTGAACCCTTATAGGTTTTACTAGGGCATGATATATTAAAGCCCTATCGGGCATACTTGTTACGGCCCTTTTAGGGGCTATATTGCATTTTTACTTTATTTGTTTAATCTGGTTTTTATTAGTAGGGGCCCAAAAGGGACCTTGATACAGCCCTAATAGATAACCCTATTGGGCTACACAAAGGCACGTGCGTAACAGTTATGTACAGTGCCCTATAATTGTTAGGGTAAATCAGTAAAGGGCCCTAACTCAGCCCGATTTAAATTTCTACTAGGGATATTATCAAATTATATAAATTGGTAACTGACGGTAGGAAATAATCTTGGCCCAATACTGGAGTGCCCATCGGTAAATCATCGGCCTAGCGTCGGCACAGTACTAAGAAACATCTTACGTTAAACTGATAATAAGATAATATTAGACTTGTCAAATATTTTAATAATTCACAAACTATTAAAATAAATTCAATACAATATGAATTTGAATGTATTCTAATATATTCAGATTATATAAATATTCGAATTACTCAGTATTCATTTCTCATTTCAAGTTTCGACCTTCGCGTTTCGAATTTGGCGTTTTGAGTTTTGTGTTTCGAGTTTGGTATTTCAAGTTTCGCATATTGAATTTGGCGTTTCGTTTTTAATATTTTGAGTTTCGCGTTTCCAATTTCGAATTTTCGCGTTTAGAGTTTTGACGTTTTGAGTTTCGTGTTTCAAATTTCGCGTTTAGAATTTTGCATTACGAGCCTGGTATTTTGAGTTTCTAGTTTCGAGTTTAATGTTTTTAGTTTCGCGTTTTTCGTAACGAATTTGGCATTTTGAGTTTCGTGTATCCAGAATTAAATGTTTTAAATTTCGAGTTTTGCGTTATGAGTTTCCTTTTTCTACTTTTGCGTCCGGATTTCGCGTTTCGAGTTTGACATTTCGAGTTTGATGTTTCAAGTTTGACGTTTCGAATTTGACGTCTGGAGTGTAAAGTTTCGAGTTTGGCATTTAGCGTTTAGCATTTTGACGTTTGGGTTTGAGATTCGCGTTTCGAGTTTTATGTTTTTAGTATCGCGTTTTGCGTTACGAATTTTGAGTTTTGCGTTTGTGTTTCACGTTACGAGTTTGACTTTTCGAATTTGATATTTTGAATTTCGAGTTTTGCGTTACGAGTTTCGAGTTTTTAATTTTGCGACTGTTTCGCGTTTCGAGATTGACGTGTCGAGTTTGATGTTTTGAATTTCGAGTTTTGCGGTACGAGTTTCGCGTTTCGAGTTTTGCGTTTTGTGTTTCGCGTTTTGAGCTTGATGTTTCCAGTTTGACATTTAGAGTTTGACGTCTCGAGTGTAATGTTTCGAGTTTTGCATTTAGCTTTTAGCATTTTGACATTCGCGTTTTAAGATTCGCGTTTTGAGGTTGACGTTTTGAGATCGCGTTTTAAGTTTTGCGTTTCGAGTCTAATAACATTGGATCTGCAGTGTCTGATAATATTGGACCAATATTGTTTGATAATGTTGGATCAACATTGGCTGTTAATGCTGGGCCAGAGGAAAACATTGTTACATTCCGAGGTTGGGCGTGCATTGGCGGCCAACGGTTTGCCGATGGTTCTTGGTACTGTGCCAATGCTGGGCCGATTGTTGTTTTCTACATGGGAACGTGGGTTGATGTTTTCATTGTAGATTCTATGTAGAATCTACGAGGATTCAATTTTTTGTCTGTTAGGGAAACTCAACTCAACACCATAAGGGGATGAACATTAAAGCAATAAAATCTCAGTATTTTAATCTACTGTTTGTTGTTTTTTGGTTACTTAAGTATAAAAAGATAGAATTAGAAATGATTTAGGTTAATTGACTAATATGACATACAGAAAATAGTATATTACGATGTAAGGACACAAAGTAGTCTATTATTGTCCAGTGAAATTTCAGTTCGAGGTGAAGCTGAGACGAAGCCGAGGCATAACCGAGAACCGAAATTGCACTGGACAATGCTAGAATACTTTCTATCCATGTACCCTACGATATTTTTCATTCCAAGTGCAAAGAAAGTGGTGATTATTTTGTGCTGTTTTGAGGACGGACAGTAAATCTTTTTTATGCTAGGACAGAAAGTGACTCATTTTTGTCCTAGGACAAAAATATAAATGACTCTTTTTTGTCCTAGCCCAGCAAACGAGAAATTATAGAAACTTTTTGAATCCATGCACAAAACCGTATTGGAGTGAAAACTGAATTAAAACTTTTAGAAATAATGTCTAATTCAAGAAGTTGGACAAAAAGTTGGATTAAAACTTGTTGAAATTCATTCTATTTATAAATATTTTTAAACTTTAGGGATATAAATTTTTGAATTAGACATTATTTCTAAAAGTTTTAATTCAGTTTTCACTCCAATACGGTTGTGTGCATGGATTCAAAAAGTTTCTATAATTTCTCGTTTGCTGGGAGGACAAAAACGAGTCACTTTCCGTCCTAGGACAAAAAAGGGTTACTTTCCGTCCTCAAAAGAGAACAAAAAAGCACCCCTATCGGTGAAATGAAAACAAAATTTTATCATCACATATGTACATATGAAAAGTTGCCATCTGTCAGTTAACATAACCTCAGCATAACCTAAAATTAAAAAAGATTTAACAAATGAAATATCACAAAAATTTAATTGATATTAATTTTATTAATATTTTTATGGAAAGTATATACATACTTTATACATTATTTGTCTAACATTTTTTTTGCATTAAAACTTACTGGTGTTGCGGTAATATTAGCAAAATAATCGAAAGTTACTTTAAATGATTTTTTAGAACACATGCAAGAAAATGGCCCTTTTCTGAACACTTTACATTACGTAAAGTTGCCGATTTCAGTGCAACACAAAAAAGTTTGTCAGAGTACGGAAAAGTACTTTTCGGTACTCTGACCAACTTTTTTGTATTGCACTGAATTCGACTACTTCACGTACTTATAAGTGGTCAAAAAAGAGCCGTTTCATTGCACTTATTCAAAAAAATAGTATATTGCATTCGTACGGAATTGGTGAATGCATCCACTCGTGTCTTGGCAGCACTCGCTTCGCTTGTGCTGCCAACAAGACACTCGTTCCGCATTCACCAACTTTCCGCACTCATACAATAATGTACTATTAATCGCCAGCCATCTGTGGCAATCAGTGGTGCTGTTGGCCCTATTGCAGAACGCGCGCATGCAAGGACATGGCGGGCAGAGCGCGTCACTGTCGTGTCTACATGGGCTTACCGGGCTCACTCAATATGAACCAATATGGACGTGTTCCTGCCACGTAATGTTCGGACCAATTTGGGTTTTTTAATTTTACGCATGTGGCCTTTAACTGGGCCAAGCGTTACACCCCCTCATGGGGCCAACTGCTGTGGGCCAATAAGAGCCCAAAATATTATATCCCCATAAAATTACATAACTGGGCTCAAGGTTGGCGTAAACTGGGTTTACCCAGATATGGGCAAACCCTGCCGAAGCCCATATAAGGCCAATCCATTTATTTGGGCACGCCCACTTTCATTTCTACTAGGATTATTTCTATATATTATAATTCAACTGTTTTGGGTTTCAAGGTCCTGCAACGATGCTCTGTTTATTACAAAAGTATACACAATATAATGCAAGCTATAGTCACTGCGCTTTGTAGGGTTATTTGTGTAAATTTAATTAGAATAATTAAACATTAATTATTAACTATTAATTAATTATTCTATATTTTACATTACTCTTACATTATGCTTAATTCATACGTTTACAACACCTGCATGTGCTTTGTGGGATATTATCACACTTGGCCTATTATACAATTACATTGTTTATGAAAGTTATCAATAATGAAAGTAAGTAATAAATGTTGAGACTCTTTCTCACAAGTCAAATTATTGGGTAAAAAATGAAAAAATGAAAAAATCTGGTGAATTTTTATGCATAATATCAGATTTGTTATATTTTGCAATAATATTGTTTACACAAATAATAAAAAAACATGATTTGCAAAAATGGTATACTGATTCTTATAGATTTACCTATTATGTAGCAAATAAAAAAGTACGGTGCATTTCTATTCATAATATCACATTTGCTCTATTTTGCAATGACATTGTTTATACAAGTTGTATACAATCAAGATAAATAAAAAATTCTTCATAAGTCAACTTATTATGTAACAAATAAAAAAAACCTGGTGAATTTCTACACTGAAAAAAATAAACTGTTGTAATGTAAAAATACCCAAGTTGTTTTTACCTTGTGATTCAAGTAGATTCACAAGGTAAACTGTTAACTGTCAAACTGCTAAGCTGAGCAAATGAAAAACAAATGAATGATGCATGTCAAACTCAAGCAGTCATTGCTTTTTTATCAAGCAAATACTCCTGTATGTAGCATACACGGAAAAAACGTGGCGCCTCTGAGTCGCGCGCAGCCGCTAACCACGCTCGCCACTCGAGAAAATTTTATTCGCGCAGTAACCATAAGCGCCGTGACACGAATTATGCTTGTTTGTGCGCGACTCATAGGCGCGCATCGCGGTAATGTGAGGTGTATCGAAGATACAAATGTATCTTCGCGGATGTATTGTGTTTTTATAGGTTATATATTGGAATTATAAATTATAATAATAAATTATATTTATTGCAACAATTTTTACTTACCCTTTTATTTTAAAAATTCAATTTTTTTCAAGCTTCCTTCAATCTCGAGCACCAACAAGCACGTTATTTCAGTTCTATAACCTATAAAAACACAATACATCCGCGAAGATACATTTGATTAAAATTAGCGTCACCGGCGCGAGTCACAGCTGTCTTGAAAGCACTCAGTCGTGTCTGCGCAGTACTGAGTCGCGCCACCTCACATTACCGCGATGCGCGCCTATGAGTCGCGCGCAAACAAGCATAATTCGTGTCAGGGCGCTTATGGTTACTGCGCGAATAAAATTTTCTCGAGTGGCGAGCGTGGTTAGCGGCTGCGCACGACTCAGAGGCGCCACGTTTTTTCCGTGTAGGTTGAGATTACCTAATTTTTTCAAGTTAATCAAACTGTTTATTTTTTTCAGTGTATGCATAATATCATTTATGTGTTCAATTTTAAAAGCATTCATTGTTGCGCTACATTCATTTGATTACATAATTTTGTAATCAAATTTTATTAATTAAAAAAATATATATATGTAAGAGACATTACGTATATTTTTTTCGAAATTATACATTTGCTTCTTAATAATTTTTTGGTATATTCTATTACTCTAATTAAATTTACACAAATAATCATAAAAAACGCAGTCACAAAAGATTGCAATATATTGTGTATATAGTATTTTAATAAACATCGCATTGCTGCAGGACCTTGAAATCCAAAAAAATTGACTTTTAATATATAGAAGTATAATTAAGAAGATGTATATTATTTATTAGTATAAAAATATTAGCTGTAATAATTTAACAATATAATATCATTTTTATTCGAATTATATAAATTATTGCAAAATATAATTGTACAATACGTAACAATTATAAACAATATTAATACAAAATAGATGAAATGTGATAATATGCATATTAATTTCTTCTATTTGTTACATAATAAGTTGATTTACGAGAATCAGTCAACATTTTTTTTATTTATCTTGATAGTCTGTATTTACTATTGGGATTTGACATTTATAAATACGCCATCTGGATTATCCGAATATACTACTTTTAGCATAACATTCGAAAATTAACTAATTCATTTATTTAAAAACTGGAAATAAAATATAGTTAATTAAACCAAATAAACAATATTCGTCAATAATATCATGATATAAAAATAATTTTAAATTCCATTTTGTACTTTATATCCGCCATCTTTGTTTAAACCACGCCCCCATGTCAATTCCCAATAAAAAACGTAATTGCAAAATAGATCAAATGTGGTAATGTGCGTAGAATTTCACCTGATCTTTTTATTCGTTTCATTTCGAAAGTGCATGTCGTGAGGCTGGATCATGCGCGCGAGACATTCTTAGTCCATACCTTTGCCATACCCATGTAGCAATTAACAAATGGCCCGATATAGGCCCATGCTTGGCGATCGTCGGCCGACCGTTGGTATAAAACACCAATAACCTGTGGCCCATGCATGGCAGCCGACGGTCGGCTTTGAAATCTTAAATGGAAACCCCAGTTTTTTATTGCAAAGTTGCCAGGGTTACAAGTTAAACATGGGTGGAAGATAGTACATTTGTTAAATTATTTAATTTGTCTTAAATGGTACATTTATTAATATTTCAACTTAATCAAATTGTCAACCATCGGCTACCAACTTAGAGCCAAGCCTAGCCCGATCGTAACGACTGGCCGACGACCGGTTTTGCTACATGGGTATTTATGCCATCCTAATGCCTAATTGTCATGTACGGCATAAGACTGGTAAAAGCATGGATTAAGGTTAAGATAATACGAGCGTATTATCCAGACCTTTGCCATCTATTTGTCACACTGCTGACAGACTTCTGCTGCATTTTACAGTATGGCATCAGGATGGCATAAATGTTAAAGGTACACTCAGAGAAAAAATCCTATAATTTTTCTAAGAAGTTCAGTAAAATTTACAGAAAGTTCAGGAATGTAGGGACAAATGCATTTATCTATGAAATATTACTGTTTAGAACAGTAAAATTATGCGCAGTTCTAAACATTAATATTTCATAGATAAATGCATTTGTCCCTCCATTACTGAACTTTCAGTAAATTTTACTGAACTTCTTAGAAAAGTTATAGGATTTTTTCTCTGCGTGTATGGATTAAAGCTGGCTCGTGCTCATGATCCTCCTCTCACTATACTCTTTTCCACTCGGGTAAATCACGATTTTTTATAATTCTTGGAGAAAATATAGTAGAAAATTATAACAAACATGATAGTATGCATAGAAATTCACCGGACTGTTTTTATTTATTACATATTAATTTGACATATAAGAATGAGTCAACATTTTTTACCTATCTTGATTGTTTATTTTTGTTGTAAATAATGTTATAGCAAAACAGTCCAAATATGATATTGACATGTATAAAAATCATACATATCTACTGATTAAATATTTATTTTATTTTATATAATACAGCGCCTAAAAATTACTGTCTGAAAATCATTCATTTCATTTGTGAAAAATCTGCAAATAAAACATTAAAACGCGCCGCATAAAAACATAAATATGAGCAATTGTTGTTGACTCATCGCAACAATGAACGTGGACGCGTGTCACACATCCGCGTAATAGCGAGCGCGGACGCGCCGACCGCCCGAAATCAATCCGACGCGAGCGAGCCACGTGCACGGCACAACAAAGGCGGACTCATAAAAAGAGAAAAATGATCTTGTAAAAATAGATTTAATAATATGATCATAATATTAATCATATAAATTCATTAATATTAAAAACTTTCAATTATTTTAACAAATACCTATCTGAACAAAAATTACTTAATGTAAGACATACATTAAAATGTATTTTCACGCGATTGAACAAAGATTCGACGGCACTTCGTAACGATCCGTGCCGCTGACTTGGTCAATCGCGATACTTTTACAATTTTATAATTATTAAAGTACATGATTATTTTACGCTTTATGTATAGCTTATAGCCGCAATGCACCCGTTTAAAAATTACAATTCATTACAACGTTCTAATTTCATTTATTATGATTTTCATAACGAATGTGACAAATTCGTGGAAAACTCGTTCGCAACAATGAATGTTTCCTATTATATAAACCATTCAATACTTTAACGTATCATTATACCTATTAGATATAACATTTCTATTGTTTATTAGTTATATTAACTCGTAGATTCGTTTATTAATGTTATAACAATAATAATAAGAGCATTTAAGCTACATAAATTAGAACACATTCTTTTCTGATCGCAACCATTCTTCGCAACAGTCGTGTCAAATATGCGCCCGTCGGAACGAATTCGATCGATATTAACCACAAAATATATAAATTTTAATTAAGAAAATTATATATGAGATAATAGAATAGTATATAATTAGTAAAAAAACTTCCGATACTAAGAATTGAACATACGTTCTGCAGATTCATAGGTTAAGTGGTTTCACCATTGAGCTTTGAAGATTAAAAAAATTGCTTATTATCACTCGTAAAATACCATTATGCTTCATAGATAAAAGAAACAAATAATATTCATCTTTTATATGCGTTTTACAGACGTTTATTTTACATTTGACATACCTGTAATTAAAGTTTCATTTACGTTTCATTAATATAAAGTTAATTTTTTATTTCCTTGTTTATGAGGTAACATGCGAACGTTGTATTAACTTATATTTAATGAAAATATTCGCTGGGACGACGCTCTATGAATGTTTTCCACCTATTTTCAAAACCTTTGATAGACGTTCTAGGAACGTTAATCTTTCATTGGTGATGTAACTAATAAAAAAGTCCGGTGAATTTCTATGCACAATATCACATTTGGTCAGGTTTACAATAATGTTGTTAATAAAAATAATAAATAGTGAAGATGTGGAAGAAATAATGTCTCATTCTCATAAGCCAAATTATTGGGTAACAAGTGAAAAAATCCGGTGAATATCAATGCAAAATATAACATTTGTTTTATTGTGCAATAGCATTGTTTATAAAAATAATAAACAATCATTTATTATTAGCAGAAATGGTGAAATTATCTACCATGACTCTGTAAGGGAAGCAGTATCTCATTTGGTCTATTTCACAATTGAACGCCCGGATCGAATAACCGGACTTTCGCTCGTACATTTTACAGATCGTGGGATTTTTATGAAAATTGAAATTCGCTCGAATTTTATTTTTATAAACATTATCATATGCCGCGTAAAAAACACATCTTTTTTATAACAATTTTTCTTTACATTAAAAATTGTTAACATAATAATGAAAAACAGAACATTTTCAAACACTCAAAAACAATAGTTCTTTTCTGTTCAACTCGCGATATCTCTTGTGTTTTTTAACAAAATGGCTTGAAAATTTAAATACATATAGAATTTGAGATGCAGGTAAAAATAAGTCTTTGGTGTTAACGAAAAAAATTAAGAGGACATTGATATTTAATTTTACAACAGCCCGTGTACGCATCTGCACATTTGATCATTCAGATAAAAAAAGTATCTACGTAAATTCAAGCTGCGAAAAACTTCCAGTGAGAAAGTGTTTTATAAAACTATGAGGAAGTTTTCTGGAAAATTTCAGCTTAAAATAATGAAAATTGAAAAAGTTATTAACATTTATTCATAGCCAAAAAAAGTAATGTTACGTGCGCCTGACGCTGAAACTGCTAAACATGTTCCGACGGGCCGCCGCTGTCAACAATCTACTCGTTTAATTTTTTATGCGTGCAAGTGTTAATAGCTCACTATCACTGCTCACTAAAACCGCTTTTAATTTATATTAACCCGGGAGTGGGCGCGTACTTCTAGGATCTCTTTATTTAACAACAAAAATTCTACTCGGTTATCTTTGTCTAGTCGGTCGAAATGACCATAGCGCGCCCACTCCCGGGTTAAAATTGTTTAAAGTAAATTTCAATCATTTTTATTTTAAGTGCTATAAGTTTTTTAAGTAGTGATTAAAATGGAAGGAGAAGAATCATCTGAAGGAAGAAAACGAACTAAAGTTGAACTCCCGTACAGAAAAATCACGTGTATTTCACGTGTATTACACGTGAAAACTCGTGGATAAGCACGTGTAATTCACGAGTAATACACGTGCATTCCCGTGTAATCCACGTGGAATACACGTGACTATGTCCTCCCTTCAAATGTCGAGGATATAAATATATCACGTGTATAACTCGAGTAAATCA
>JABFPO010000122.1:0-11207 GCA_022817385.1 Macroteleia sp. ZL-2020
AACTATTTTTTAAAATTATGCTTTAATTTAATTAACACTATCGAACAAAGTTTGCAACTGTCATTTCTTAATATACTGATACAAATTTATAGTAAGAATTACCATATACATAGTTACCCGAACTATATCATATCGTAATATTTTACGAAATAATATCGTTAATCACATTGATCAATGACGATTTCTAAATAATTAATTTTAACAAATTCGTGTTCTAAAAACGTTAAAATATAACTCTTACGATATCATTTCTACCAATTTCCCTTTCTTTTATTGAATGTCCTTTCTTTTATTGTAACAACATACTTTTGCCATAATGTTTAGCATCAGAACTACATTAAGTGTATTCTGAAAAAAATCATAGTTTGTGAAAAGACGTGATATATTTATAAAACAATTATATTGTACTTTTAAACCTATCGTACACTGAGAAAACTAAATGTTACCGGGTACCACTTGAATAGTAAATTTTACCATGTACCATTCAAGTGTTACCCGCGGTACCATTTAGTTTTCTCAGTGTAATTTTTTTCAAAATATTTCTCTTAGTGTAGTAAAACTTCAATTTAATTTTTCTCTGTCTATTTATCAAATTGTATAATCATAATTTGTTTACACAGCATATTATTCTTGACATCGTTTTATTCTTGTCACTTCTTCTCGGTGAAATTTTACGCTATTCATATGCCATTATCGGGATTAATCAGATCCTGGACATGACCACGACAACGATCAAAGGTCTCAATCACGTTTGAGCAGTCGGTGTAAATCGGACAGGTCTTTGTAATATTCATGCGTTGCCTAATCGTACGTCTCGACCGAGGCTTCGGCTGAACGATAGTCATTTTGTATGCTTAATGGAGCAGCAAATTAAGACACTCAAGCGCGCTATAATTATTATTTCGCGTCGTGCCTTTTGGTTGGGCTTTCGACCCCCTGGCGACGACGGCATTATTCACTGAAAATCGATTTGTATACCAGATTTACATTATTCACCACGGCACGCTCTAATCCGCACGGACGCCGTGCTCCGTGCTCAACACGACAATATGTTTCTCGCGTACGGTGAATGGATATTTAGTTTGATCGCAATTTTTATGCCATCAAGATTACAATTTCGACATACGTTCACTCACGATTTTCCATTTCAACTAAATATCCGCTGAAAGTTTATCACACAAACATCTTGTTGTGCAAATTATGCATTCGGCTTCTAATCAGTAATCAGGAAAAATTAGAATGGCATTTCTAGGCTGACAAAATTTTAACCTGTTGCTGTTCACGCGATGATTAAGTCATTTAAAATTTAATATATTGTGACGATGCGGGTTTTTGAAGCAATTAAATGAGTTTTTTTAAAGGAATTTATCTAATTTTTATTGCTGAAATAGTTTTAAATAAATACTTCTGTTATTTTCCCACAAATAATATCCTTAATATGGCAATGCATATATTGAGAAATGAAATGAAATAAGTAAATAATTATTTATTTAAGTATTTGTATTTATTCATTTTATTTAAGTTTTTATAATTATAATTTTATATAATTATATAATTTATAATTAATTATATTTTTTGAATTTAATTTTGTTCCTCAATATATCAATATGTATCAAATGGAATTTAATTTTGACCAATAAGGAAATTATGATGTGTTTTTAAATTGTAATTATGATGTGTTTTTTAGTTTAGTAATTTTTAGTTCCTATTAATGGGAAACTGATCTTATTGTTATTTTTTGTTTTTTTTTTGTTTTTTTTATAATATTCCCTGCTGAAAAAAATGACATAGATTTCCCATATAGATTTTCCATATAGCATTCCCATATGGGAAACCCATATGCTTTTCTGGCGTGCCTTGATCATATGGGCAGCCCATATGGGCAGACCATATGGGCAGACCATATGGACAGACCATATGGACGTATATAGCTTTAGAAAAAAATCCGTTTAGTTACAAAGATTTATAAAATCCTATTAAGAGTAATAATTTAATTTCTGAAAACAAAACCTCAAATATTTTGCAAATATTACACAGTTAATTTATTTTAATAATTTAATGTTAATATAAACTTTTTTATAAGTGTTCACATTTGTCTGCGGTTTGTGAAAATATCAGTAAATTTTTGTTCGCAGATGTAGTAATATTGTAGCGTTTCATTTGAATATTTTAGTAAATTTGATTCATCGTTTAAAATGAGCTCTGATTGTTAATAATTTGATAACTGTATTCCAACAAAATTTTCGCATACTTTTCTTAAACAGTTTGTTATATAAATAAAAAATAAGAATTGATATTTCCAAAATAATTCATAGATAAAATTATTGATGATATCCCTGCTGCAAATATTATGGATTTTTCATATGGGAAACCCACGTGAACTGAGCATATAAAAAGTCCATGGGAATATTTGGGATGCCTTGCCCAAATGGACCATATGCACAACCTATACGAATAAAAGAAGTTTTTTCTACGTTTCAATAGTTTTGTACGAAACATTATTTGCATATTTCATTTTTCAAATGAACAGATTACATATAAGAGCTACTGAGATGGATTTTCTGTATAAAAATCCCATAAAACGTTTACATATGACAAATAGATATGCTTTTCAGACTTGTCTTGCTCATAGGGGCGGACCATATGAGCAACCCATATGATTCAATGAAAACACATTTTTTCGTCTTTCACACATTTTTGTGACATTTCCAGTTATCATTACCTTTCTGCAAATAATGCATATATTAAAAATAACATATAATTTTAATGCATATATTAAAAATAACATTCTCATATTATTAATCATCACATATTTCCCATGTGGGAAACCCATATGACATTGGCATGTGGGAAACCCATATGACATTGGCATGTAGGAAACCCATATGACATCGGCATGTAGGAAACTCATATGACATTGACATGCGGGAAACACATCCGAACAGAACGGTTTCATTGAACATGTTCTTCTTTAATTGTCAAGAACTTAGTATTCACATAATCTGAAAAATTCACAAATATTTTTAAAATTTTGTAAGTTATAGAGTTTGACGTTTACTGTGTACTTACTTTTTTTTTGTGAATAATAAAAAAATGACAACTCCTATTTGACAAACATGAGTCCATCATGTTTTGAAGCACCTGTATAGAGGGAAAGGAAAGTTTAAGGTGAAGTATCAAAGGTTTTTTACCAAACTGGGGTACTTTTTAATAATGTTATTAAAGTGTTGAACTATAATGAATTATTTGAGATCATTTAACTTTATCATTTTGGAAGAATAGTATTAAATTTAGAAATAGAACCTCGATATAGAACTTCTATTGATTTTTTGTGTCACGTTTCTGAAGTGGAAAAATACAAGAAAAAATTGCTGTATTATATAATAAAAATTGAATTTTACTACGCTGTTACATTCCTACATATACAAAGAATAAATTCGAATATCGCAGCTTAATTTGTCATAAAGCTTTCGTAATAATATTTTAAAAACCCTGTCTTCATCAGACTTGATACTTCACCTTAAGAATAAAAAACATCTAGTCGATTGCATAATGCAAATATTTATTTTACATTTCGTATAAATGAAATAATCATTTCATCAAGAGCGTGGATTTTACACTGAAAAGAAATTGTATGACTTCAACAGATATACTTTTATTCCTAAAAATGTATCAGTCTGACAGGTAAAAGTAAAACTGTTGCATTTAAATATTTAAACATTGCATCTGCTAATACACTTAAGTTAGTTGTATCATGAACTCGAAAAATATCAGAATTTGATAAAAGTCTATCTAAACATTCTACAAATTCAAGCGTCAATTCTGTAAATTTTTATGAACCTTAAGGCGAAATAATACCCACCGACCAACTCAGAGATGACCTAACCTCAAAATTTGACTTTTTCCTATAAATTAAAATATCTAACACTACTATTTTCATCTAAATTTTATTTTAAGTGATTTACTCATTTATTTAATACTTTGTGGTCAAACAATCAATGAAGTGAACTTTTTTTTTGCTTAGGTTTTTTGTAACGCCTTTGTAAGCTGTTCCTTGAGACATTTCATCTTCAATTAAAAAACGAGTTACAAAAAATCTAAGCAAAAGAAAAGTTCACACAATGATTATTTGACCACAAAGTATTAAATAAACGACTAAATCACTTAAAATAAAATTTAGATGATAGTAGCAGTGCTAAATATTTTAATTTATAGAAAAAAGTCAAATATTGAGGTTAGGTCATCTCTGAATTGGTCGGTGGGTATTATTTCGCCTTAACTAGCTGGATACCGAAATATTTAATTCCAAAATTTGATAAAAAGACATTTAAATTTAATATTAGAATAAAATATCTCGAGATCTATAACTAGTAAAGGTTCATAATAATTTACAGAATTGACGTTTGTAATTTGTAGAATGTTTAGATAAATTTTTATCAAATTCTGACCATTTGTATAATTGTTATTAATTATATGATTTGTACAAAAATAGGTGAAATCGTTAAAATAGTTGATAATTTACAATCTTTTTGTTTTCAAATATAAAATGGAAAACACAACGTCGAATAAAACTTCTTTGAATTTTAATATATAAAAGAATATATATATATTTTCATTTTAAGAAAAAAAAGTGTAACAATAAAATATTACTTAAAAAGTTATTACAATTATATTATTATTGAAAATGAAATTGAAAGAATAAATAATACATATACCAATGAAATAGTAATATTATTTATATTAAAAATACGATTTATAACGAATTTAATTCAATGAATTACAATGTTATTAATAAATTTTAATTTGCAATTTCAATTTAATTGAAAATAATTGTTTCTCTTCTGTTGGGAATATAGCAAGAATCTGGCAAACACTTGTCAGACATTTGCCATACTCACTTTTCTACCAGGGTCGCTGTAATGGTTAAAAATTGCAATATATATATATCGTGTAAAGTTCAGTCATGGTATTTTATCAAATTCCATAATAAAATAAAATTATAAAAATATATTAGGTTCTACTTATCGGGCGCTTATATTAGGCAATTTGGTTCAATCTCTGCTCACCAAATGGTTTTTACGCCGAAAATATATATATTTTTGAAAACTAGCTCAAACTGACGTAGTAGACTTGGCATAAGGTATACAAATTTTGGCGAGAAGACGGGATATCATACAATTTATACAGGGTGTCCCAAAAGTCCCGGAATGGTCAAATATCTCGCGAAATTTACATCGGATCGAAAAACTGAAAAACATGTGTTCAATATTTTTCAAAAATCTATCGAATGACTCCAAACACGACTCCACACCCCTACCCCCTGGGGGTGGGGCGGGGGCAGCTTTGAAATCTTAAATGGCGACCCCCTCTTTCTTTATCACAGATTCGGATTCTACATCACAAGTATAAGTTTTTTGAAAAAACCATTTTTTTGTACGACACGTCTGTGCAAAGTTACAAGGGTAAAATGTACGTGGATTGAAGATAGTACATTAGTTAATTTATTTAATTTGTTTTAAATGGTACTTTTTATAAATTCTTAATAGAATTATTAATTCTATTAATATTTAATAGAAAGTATACTTTTAATGAAAAATATTGAACTGCACACATAATAACAAATTATTTTTGATCACAATTGTAAATTAAAAAAAAAAGTATATACAATTAAATTTTATAGACTTAATAGTAAAGGCTACGTTTTAATTTATAACGTATGATCATAAATTCTAAATCATTCTAGAAATCATTTTTGAAATCACGTTTGAAACTTATAATTTTGTAAATAAAATGATAAAAAAGCTGATTAAATGAATAAAAAAATGACAATAATATTGTATTTAATATTATGAAGTTGTACAATTTAATTTAAGTAATAATTTTTAAAAATTGCATTCGCTGTCATTTCGACTGATTGATTTATAAGATTATTTGAAATCTGACAATGTCGAATTTCTTTATAATGAAACAAGTACTGTGTGGATATATTTTAACACTTGTTAAAATTACATATACCTGTCCTTTGCATCCTCTGTCACATGTATTTAAATACTACAAACTTTGAACAGTATTGCCAAATCTTTTGTAATAGAAATACCAATCGAGTCAAATTGAAAATTAAATAACGAACAATATTTTTAATTTCTTAACCTTTTTTAATTATTTCTAACTTGAAAAACTTGTTATTATATTTATTATTTTTACAAGGTCTACATATTTTTTTATGATCAATTCAAAATAAAATTAATTGCAGACATTTTTTGACTCACACTCGTGGGAATACGACCTAAAGACAAGAAAATTCAAAATTCAAAATTCAACTGACTATCAAATATGTATGCTTTATAGTTATAAAAATTGACATGTCTATAGAGCGGGAAACGCAGTGACTGCATGCCACACGCAGTTCATACACAATTAATGCGTATAGATAAGTTTTTATAGAACAATTTTTTCACGCAGTCACTAGAAATTTCGCACGCAGTTCGTAACTGAATAAAAATATTTAACGCAGCTGCGTGTGGAGTGATAATTCACGCAGCTTTACAAATTTAAAGTAATGAAAATACAATTTGATTTAATAGATGCCAAATCAGTCTTCAGCATGAAATTAACATAAATGGAAAAACAGTCAGAGCTTTTACTCTCTAAATTTGAAAAAGTGAAATTTTCACTTTTTTTAAGAGTGAACATATTTTTCACTTTTTATAAAGTTTATTTTACCCCCAAAAAAGTGAAAATTTACTTTCTTAATAAGTCAGTTCACTTTTTCACTTCTTTGAAAGTGAATTTAGAAAAACAGAAGAATGCGCATGTACGTAACTCGTTCAGTTACGAAAACACGCTGGCCGGTACGGTACTATACTCGTGGTGTGAATAATTTGTGCAATTTTTATAAAAAAGTGTCGAAGAAGTGTCGTCAAAAGGAGACTACCACAACAATTTTATTTCTAAAAAGTAAGTTAATATTTATTGTTCATTTGATTAATATATGAAGCTTGTCCCAGAAATGAGTATGTGTAATTTCATTCCTAACCTACAATCCTAGGATAAAGCCCTAATAGCACATAATATTTTCTACATATTTAGTAAATATTGTAATCAAAATTGCATGTTTGCATTTATTTTTATATTGTTCTCAATTACATTTATAATAAATTTTAGTATAATAACAAAATAAGATTAATTAATTTATTTATTTAAATTTGGAAAATAAATTTATGTTGAAAGAGCAATTTTGATTGACATGTGTTTTTTCTTGTCATTGTCATTTTACTGTGTATTGGTTTAAATAAGCTTTAGATGCTATTATAGTATTTTGCATGTTTTAATTTAATTTTCCTCATAATACTTATAATTATTTTTGTATTATTATGTTTATTTTAATTATGTGTGATTATTTCAACATTTCTGATTTTTATTTGCATTTTTGGTTATAGATGTATGCATGACTTGGATCGGGAATTTTCAGATAAGTACTTATTTTAATAATTTATGGTTTATAAATATTTTATGTCATATGAGGTAGTGATTCTTTGTGAAATTTTTCTGTTTCAGGGAAAATAATATATGGTGACAATAGTTGTCAAAAAGAGAAAATCAACATTATATTCTATTATATTTTGTGAGTACATTGCATTATTATATATTTTTGTTTTTTAATATTTTTTAGTAAATTAAATGCATGACTTTATTTTCAAAATAAATTTTAAATTAATTTAATTCAGCAGTTAATTTATAGCAGAAGCAAGTTTCTGCTATAATTATATACAATATGTTACATGAAGTTTCAAATACATAAATTCATTATATTGAATTTTAATTCTATGTTTAAGTTTTCATTTTTCAATTAAAATTAAGTTACTTTAAATTTAATAAGTGTTTGTTTTGGATAAGTAATTTTAAATTATAATTTTCTATTTCAGGTATTTTAATCCAAAGAACACGTGGGCAATTTATTGACCTAATTATTCAATTGTAAGTATGATTTATAATATGCTTTAATTAATCAGATTTGTTGTGGCTTATTGAAGACATATTTTAATTGTTTGCATGATTAGGTTATATTATTTTTGCTCATAACTTTTTACATTATTATTATTATTATTATTTTTGTCATTATTTTTTTAATTATTTTTTTTATTACTTTTTTTAATTATTTTAAACATATTTGAGCATTCAACTCTTTAATACTTTTTTAAAATTATTTATTATTTTAATTATATTACTGTTACTAGTTAATTTATAATTTGAATTATTTTAAATATTGAGAAGTGCCTTTTAAATTAGTATTCAAATTATTTTAACTTAATATTTCAATTTAATTAAAATAATTTAATTCTTTTAATACTTTTAAATTTATCATGGTTTTATAAATATTCATATTTGTAATTTATATTGTTTTTAATTAGTAATTTTAACAAAAGAAAAAATAAAATCAATATTTAAAATTGTTTGATTTTTTTGCTAGATTAAATATAATGTAATCATTCATTATGATTAAAGAATCTTTTCATGTTTCAAGAAAAGTTAAAGTTTGACGGTTGCATTTGAATTTAGTATTTACTTCATGTATTTAGAACTTCTTTACAGAAGTGAATACAATTCATGAATTCATAAATTCAATATTTTAGTACAACTCAAATTTTTTAATTAAATTATTATATATATATATATATGTAATTTTTATAATAGCAGATAATAACAAAAAAAAATTCTTTTTTGTTTCAGGTGGGACATTGGATATGTTACAATCTTAACCTGGGAAACCTTGGAATAAAAATAAATTAACCTCAGGAATAATATTACTTATATCTAACTGTTATAATGACCAAAAATGTTTTAATTAACAGACAATTTTAATAAATCATTAATTTAAATAGAAAACAGTGTTTTTTTAACTATCCAGAGGTGGGGAAATAGCTCATTTTTGTCCAAAGACAAATGTTTTTATTATTGTTATAAGACAATCATGAAATGGTTCC
This sequence comes from Macroteleia sp. ZL-2020, assembly GCA_022817385.1. NCBI lineage: Eukaryota > Metazoa > Arthropoda > Insecta > Hymenoptera > Scelionidae > Macroteleia > Macroteleia sp. ZL-2020. The sequence goes on from JABFPO010000122.1 coordinate 8,985, forward strand.
GCAGTCATCCATTTTCATTATTGTTCTTGGACAAAAATGAAAATATTTGTCCTAGGACAATAATGAGCTACTCTCTCATCTCTCTCAATATGTAAACCCGTGTTAAAGTTTCCGATTAATCCCGATTTAAAAATTTTGTTCGGGACAAACATGGATTTCGCAACGTACTCTCTAAATTTGAAAAAGTGAAATTTCACTATTTAAAAGTGCATATTCACTTTTTCAAAGACGCAAGAGTGCTCCACCCTATAAAAGTGAATATTCACTTTTACAAAAAGTAAAGGATGCGATAGCATCCTACAAGCAAATACAACCGCGATTATTGGAACAGTAGTTCCTTATACTTCTTTTTAAAATTATTTTTTTTTTATTTTATTAAAAATCCTTTTGTGGTGCGTCTACGAGTGCTAGAGTGAGTGTGGCGTGAGTCCGGCGGAGTGTCTACGGTAAAATATTATTTTAATAACGATTTGAATTGTTATTTATCTTATTATATTAATAATTTCTGCTGGTTATTCGTTTATATATATATTCCTTTTGATATTTTGTTATAAATTTAAATTTATTTGTTTTATAATAAAACTATATATTTATTGATATTAACAGTTTTATTTTCATTTAGTTGTTCCTTTTTTTTGTTTAAAATTACTAACTTTGATGTCTACTAGTCCTATTAACCTGAAGCTAAATTATTCAATCTCTCAATTACTTAAAATTGTATTTATTAAAATAGTAATTTTGTACACCTTGTAAATTGGAAGAAAATTTATTTTCCAATTTAAAATTTGCAATGTTTAACATTTCAATTTTAAATGAGAAATGTGATTGTAATATTAATAATTAAATGAAATTAAAATAAAATGTATAAAATATAATTTAAATAGTCTTCACTATGTAAATATACTGAATTAAAACATTAATTGAACTTATATACAAGTCGATTGAACTTTTTTAATGTTTTGAACATATTTTTTCTGGCTGTAAATGTACTCAAACTAGAACTTCAATTACGAATCAAACGTACATCGAGCCAAAACAAATTCCAATTTGTAATAACGATCCCGTGCGACGGGAAAGTTACGATTCGATTTCTGTTGAAGTGGCCCTTGAACTCGTCGAAATTTGATATGTTGTAATACAAAGTGCGCAAGTTTTCACTTTGTCAAACTATCAAATTAGTTCGTAAAAGTTGCTCTGACTTACCCGAAATGCGCCGCCGCAGCCGTCGTCAAGTTCGAGGAGATATCCTTCGATAGATGGTCCTCTTTGTCCATAGCCAAGCGGTGGTTGCCAGGCTACTGTCACACTGTTGTTAACTGCACTGCATTCTTCGGGAAGTAGCAGCGGTGCTCCTGGCGCTGTAATTTAGTGTATAAAAGACTCGTTACCAAAGATTTTCCATTTTGGTTTATAGAAAAAAGTATTGAAGAAAATTTTACAACTAAACGATTAGATAATTTTTGGATAAATATACATATTATATGAGTAGTACACATAAAATTGTTTCATAAAATATATTTAAAAGATATTTCGATAAATTGGTTAACATAATGAGAAATTGTTCACAGAAAATAATACTAAACTAAATATTAATGCAGAAATATACTTTTTATTATACATAGAGAAAAATGTTTAAAAAATATCATAAACAAGAATAAGATTTCCTGGTGTGATTTTTTTCATTTTATTTGTCTGGTCCTCTTATTGTAAACAATAATTGTCACTTTTTTCTGAGAGTAGAGTGTTTCGACATTCTGAAAAAGTTGCAACGAATTTTATTTACCCTAACTGACCACTTCGGTTGAATCAACGTTGACGATTTCATCGAAATAACGTTGTGAAAACGCTGTGAAAACCATGAATCAACGTTGAATCAATTTTCGAAAACGTTTAAACAATGCGATTCATAGTAGAATATGGGTTAATCAATATATCGTTGAATCAACTTTGACATACATTTAAGGTTGGTTGAATGAACAACGTTGGATCAACGTGGAATCAGCTTTACAGATCACAAGGTTGTATGTAGCAAATTTTAAAAGTTGAACTAAAATTAAAGTTAAATTAAAATTATTTTTATGTTGACATAAATTTGAATATTAACCATTGTTCAAGCGTACTACAAACTTGGTTTAGCATGGAATCGTCAATGGAATTTCATTTTCATACGAAAAATACATCTTTTAGTATGAAAATGTATAAATTTACAAAGTAAAATGTGTT
>JABFPO010000123.1:0-11200 GCA_022817385.1 Macroteleia sp. ZL-2020
TACACCTATATGATAATTTTTAACAGTAATAACAATTAATACGGAGAATATGTTATTTAAGTACTTTAATACTTAAAAGTGTTTTTATAATAAGTTATATTTCCAATGGTATTTGTTATATTTTTATAACAAATTTAAACGATCTTTTAACGACATCAACAATATATAATTCCATGCGCAATCTTTTGATAGACATAAATATTTATAGTATATGTCTAAAATAAATTTTGCTGTTATAAGAGGTATTATATATATACATACAAGGTGTCTAAAAAGAGGGGGAACAGTGACATATCTCCAGAAATACACATGTGATAAAAAATGAAAGAATCCATGTTGAATAGTTTTCAAAAACCTATCTAACGACACCAAAGTTGACCCTACACTTCCAACCCTTCTGGGTAGGGCGGAGGGCAACTTTGAAATCTTAACTGAGAATCCCCACTTTTTATTGCAGATTCGGATCCTACGCCACAAATACCAGTTTCTTGACAAAACCGATTTTTAATACGACATGTCTATGCAAAGTTATAAAGGTAAACACTTACGTGAATTGAAGTTAGTACAGTAGTTAATTTATTTAATTTGTCTTAAATGGTACTTAATACTTATATTTTGATACTTATAAATACTTAATATTTTGATAATCAAATTATGTTGCTATATACTAAATTTTCAGAAGCAACTTTTTAAAATTACATTTAAAGACTAAGTAAACAAGTTCACTTCTTTGCTACCTCCCATCCGCGGAAAGTTTAAGCCTTATAACTTTACATAGACGCATCGTATTAAAAAAGGTTTTATCAAAACTTTTCCTTGTTGCGTAGAATCCGAATCTGCAATAAAAAATGGAGGTTCTCATTTAAGATTGCAAAATTGCCCTCCGCCTCACCCACAAGGATTGGAGGTGGAGGGTCAACTTTGGTCTTGTTAGATATGTTTTTGAAAAATATTGAACATGTGTTTCTTCATTTTTTTATCACATGTACGTTACTCGACATGTTTAACTTTTTTCCACTCTTTTCAGACACTCTGTATAATGATTTTTAAAAGATAATTTAAACTAATTCATATACACAGTCAAATATAAGAGTACAACAAAATTTTTTGGATATATTTTAGATATATATATTTTATATTTCCCATTTTGTAATCGGGGATATAATTTTGGATATATCTCTGCGTATATTTCGAATATAATTGATTTATATTTCTCATACATCTTGTTGAATATATTTTGGAATATATCTTTGGAAATATCGTAGTTATAAATTATATATATTTCGTATTCATAAATTGGGAATATATTTTGGAATACAGTCTTGGGTATATTCTGGATATATATATTTTATATCTCCCATTTTATAATCGAGGATATAGTTTTGAATACACAGAGAAACATGTTTACAGTCAAAAAGGCTTCAGCAGTTATATTACAGTTAAATCGAATGTAAATATCAGTTATTTTTACTCTAACTATAATATTACATATATATTTACTGCATTAACACTTTTCTGTATAATAATTTACAATAATTTCAGTTGTCATAATTTAGTTGTGACCAATTTAACTGCAGTTTTCTCTGTGTGTATATCCCTGGGTATATACCAAATATAATTGTTTTATTTGACCAATTTAACTGCAATTTTCTCTGTGTATATCCCTGAGTATCTTCCAAATATAATTGGTTTATATTTCCCATATATATTATTTTTGAATATATTTTGGAATATATCTTTGGAAATATCCTGGTTATAAATTATATATATTCTTTATTTATAAATTGGGAATATATTCTGGAATTTATTCTTGCGTATATTCAGGATATATATATTTTATATCTCCCATTTTATAATCGGGGATAAAATTTTGCGTTTATCACTGGGTATATTCTAAATATAATTTTTTTATATTTCTCATATATATTTTGGAATATATTCTTGAATATATCCTGATTATAATTCATGTATATTTCGTATTTATAAATTATGGAATATACTCTTCAGTATATTCTGGATATATATATTTTATATCTCCCATTTTATAATTAGGGAAATAATTTTGAATATATCCCTGGATACATTCCATATATAATTGTTTTATATTTCCCATATATATTTTTGGATATATTTTGGAATATTTCCTGGTTATAAATTATATATATTTCGTATTTATAAATTGAGAATATATTTTGGTATATATTCTTGGGTGTATTCTGGATATATATATTATATATATACCACATTATAATTAGGGATAAAATTTTGATTATATCCCTGGATATATTCCAAATATAATTGTTTTATATTTCCCATATCTATTTTTCGATATATTTTGGAATATATCCTGGTTATAAATTATATATATTTCGTTTTTATAAATTAAGAATATATCTTGGAATATATTCATGGGCATATTCTGGATATATATATTTTATATCTCCCATTTTATAATTGGGGATATAATTTTGAATATATCCCTGTATATATTCCACATATAAATATTTTATATTTTCCATATATATTTTTGAATATATTTTGGAATATATCCTTGGATATATCCTGATTATAAATTATATATATTTCGTATTTCTAAATTGGGAATATATTTTGGAATATATTCTTAGATATATTCTGGATATATATATTTTGTATCTCCCATTTTGTAATCAGGGATGTAATTTTGAATATTTGTTTAGATATATATTAGTTATACATTGTATATAACTCTGGGTTATATATTACAGATATATATTTAAGTATATTTAATATATAACTCATTTATATTTCTTGATATATATTTTATATAACCTATCAGATTATATCTTAGGATTATATCCAGGATACATCTTGGATATATTGGGTATATCCCGCTTATATAAGATATAACCAGACCTATATTGCTGGATATATTTTCAGGTTGGGGAAGCTAGCCCCCGTGTATCGAATTTTAAAATATTATATGCATATGAATTATGTGCTATATATGTGCTAATTTGATCTCCAAAAAAAATTTATGTGCTCCAATGGAAATCGAGATATTCTACATGGGGCTAGCGGAACCGGGAAACTAACTCCCAGCCTGTGTAAAATAAACAATTATGGAATTTAAACTACATTTAAATTATGTGCTATTTATGTGCTGATTTGATCCCAAAAAATTTTTTTTTGTGCTCCAATAGAAATTAAGATATTCGACATGGGGCTAGCAGAAGCGGGAAGCTAGCCCCCAGCTTATGTAAATTAAAACAATTACGCAATTTAAACTACGTACGAATTATATGCTATTTATGTGCTAATTTGATCCCAAAACAATTTTTTTGTGCTCCAATAGAAATTGAGGTATTCGACATGGAGATAGCGGAACCCGGAACCTAGCCTCCAGGTTATGTAAATTGAAACAATTATGCAATTTAAACTACATAGGTATTATGTGCTATTTATGTGCTAATTTTATCCCAAAAAAATTTTTTTGCGTTCCAATAGAAGTTGAGATATTTAACATGGGGCTAGCGGAACCGAGAAGCTAGTCCCCAGCTTATGTACATTTAAAAAATTATAAAATTTAAACTACACAAGAATTTTATGTTATTTATTTGTAAATTTGATCTCAAAAACATTTTGTTGTGCTCCAATAGAAATTGAGATATTTAACACGGGGTTGAACCGGGAAGCTAGCCTTCAGCTTATGTAAATTAGAACAATTGCACAATTTAAACTGCTTAGGAATTGTTCTACTATTTATGTGCTAATTTGACGCAAAAAAATATATTTGTGCTCCAATAGAAATAATATTCCTTGACAAGGGACTATCAAAACCGGGGACTAGCAGAAATTATTATTTCTAATAATAGCAGAACATATAATCAAACTCAAAATCTTTACGCATATTTATGTTAAATTATTATGTTAGCATACTTTTTGCACGTTTTGCTACTTTGCATATACGTGTTACATATTTTATAGTCATACGTGTAATATAAATATAATTAATTATATTAAACCAAAATTTTATAATATTTAAATTCAGATTATTTATTTTACAATGAGAAGTTGAAATTTAAAATATCTTTACATATAATGAGATATTTGTATTACATAAGACACTATATAAATATGAAGATTAAAAGTTAATCGAAGGAAATGAATGACAATATAAACAAAGTAAAATTAATTGAATTTGGAACCAGAATTTTGAAGCAGAATTGTGAAAAATATGTAAAATACCATTATTGACAATAATAGCTGTGAGTCAGAGCGATTAAATTTTTGGACGACTAAGCGGCTTATTGAAAGCGTAACAAATATTTAAAGACAATGAATTGAAAATTAGGGATATAAATGAGAAGAAATACTTTAAAATATTAGACCCTATAAATCTTTTGTTCCCAAATACGAAATATTTCTCAGTTACACAAATACAAAGTATAAACATAAACGAATATATAAATTGAATTTTAATTTTAAGATAATTTAATTTCAAACCAACTATGAAATTGATTTAATAATATAAAATTTACTTTTAAAATGATTAAAAGTTTTTTATTAATGTAAAGTTTTCTTCGTTTAACTATTGTCGATCGAAAATAGAATTAATTTGAATTGGCTGTTTTTTCGATCAAATATTCTGATTATATTTTCGACATGAAATTGTTATATTCATTCTTCTGTAATTTTGCTTAGTAATTATGAGAAAAGGACACTTGATTTCTCCCAATATTAAAGATAAGAAGTGCAAAAGAGATAGACAATATCGTACAAATTATTTTAAAATACATTTTAATAAATAATAAAATATTATTTATTTAGACATTTTTAGTATAAGTGGTTGGTTATTGTAGTCTGAGTTCTTTGATTTAGGTATTTTTGTTTATGCTTTATGGAAAGTGATCTAAATGGCTAGTGATTCAATGGGAACTTTATAAATGAAAATTTCTTGATATAATGAAAATCTCGTATTATTTTTATATTAATTGTAGAAGTATACTATTAACAACAATAGATATAAGGTTACAATACATATGTACTGTACAAAAGGACGATGGTGCCTCGGCTCCTTTATTTTAAAACAATAGTACTTAAACGGATTATGGGAATTTCCAAAAGGAAAATCCACACAATAACTGTATGGATTTTCCCAATGACCAAATCCCCACCATAAAGACACAGCTATTGTTTGAAAACTGTTTAAAAGGAGAATCGAAGCGAGTATCGGCAGTTAGTTCGTTAGTTGAATTATGTACGTTTATAACCGTTAGTTTATGTAGTTTTGATATTTTTAATAAATCCTGACGATTGGAATTAAGTTTTTGTATAATTTCACTACCTTCAATCTCAGAAGTGGGATTCGGAAAATCGTCACGCGAGTGAAATTTTTTTTTTCTTTTTTCCCTTTTTGTGTACAATTAGCAGAAGTGATTGAACCTCAAAACTTTACTGTCTCACAATTCAGAAAATCGCTACAATTAAGAAACCTTCCGACATCGGGCACCAAGCACGAACTCATACTTCGGCTCCAAGAACTGGATCCAGATATTTGGGCAGCAGTTAGTGAAGAAAATAAGGAAGAACGCAACCCCACTTCGGTAAGCTCACCGATTACAACCGATGTGGAATATTGGCAACGCGAAGCCGAGTTACTTCGCCGCGAAAGAGACCTGATACAACGAGAATTAGAGTTGGACAGAAGGAACACCCCTAGCAACAGAGAAAGAAGTGAGTCCATCAATATCCAAGGCATTAGTTCTTTGATTAGCGAGTTCGACGGTGTCAGTGGCTCCTATTCTCGTTGGATGCAACAAATCGATTTGTTACGCAAATCGTATAATCTCGATGATGATAAAACAAAAATGCTGATTTCAATAAAATTGAAAGGAAAGGCTTTGCAATGGTTTCAATCAAACCCAGAGCACATAACCTACACATTTGAACAGCTTAAAAGAAATATGCAAAGAATGTACGATCATCGACCTACATCCTTATCATTACGCCGGGATTTTGAACGGCGATCCTGGAGATCAGATGAAACGTTCAACGCATATTATCAGGACAAAGTAACTTTGGGAAATCTCGTACCCATTCCGGAGGAAGATATGATCCAGTTTATCATCGAAGGGATTCCTGACCTCCAGTTACGCAGACAGGCATTTATGCAACAATTTTACGACGAAGAGTCACTGGTCAGAGCCTTCGCGAATATTTCACTTCACAAAGATCTACCAATCGGAAAGCAGAACAAACCCACCGCCACTACAACGGATACCACCGGCGTCGAAAGATGTTTCAATTGTTACGCAAGTGGACACCGATCGACAAACTGCACCAGGCCGAAACGTGAAAGAGGATCATGCTTTGAATGCGGCGCCCTGGACCATCACATCAAGGACTGTCCGAAAAAGAGGATTGGAAATCCCGTGAAATCAGAGACTTCAACGATTCACCTCGTGAGCCCCTACTTAGCCCCGGTAAAGTACCATTATTTAGATAGTGACGGTAACAAGAACGAATATTGCGTAAATGCGATCATTGACTCGGGCTCTACTATAAGTCTTATGAGAAAATCATTTGTACCGAGTAATGTAAGTTTACATCCTATTGAAAGTAATTTAAACTTTGTCGGAATCAGTGGTTCAAAAATAGAAATGCTTGGTATCTTTCCAAATGACATTCAAGTTTTTGACCATAATTTTAGAATTCAGTTTTACATAGTACCCGATGAAACACTTAGTCATGCAGCACTCTTAGGTCGCGACTTTTTATCTCTCCCGCACATTAAAATAACGTTTTGTCAAGATCTCTTAATTGAACATAATAACTCCGAATTCAGTAATATCAAATCAGATAGCCCAGACTCAAATATTGTTTCGTGTAACTCTGAATCAGCCAATGATTTCATTATCGCAATTATGAATATTAATTATGTCGACAGCCCTGTCAGCGCCAAGGAAGAATTAAATATTAGCGACGAAACACCTTTAGATACTCGGGCGCGCGTTTCGCAAATATATGAAAATCATTACATCTCACGATTGAGAGATAATCGGGAAAATGTAGAATGGGAAATGACGATCAGGCTTCAGCATGATAAACCCATATGTTTTGCTCCTAGGCGATTAGCCTACTCAGATAAGGAGAAACTGCGCGTCTTATTGGACGAACTAGAATCTGAAGGAATTATTAGGCCAAGTAAATCTCCATATGCTAGCCCTATTGTGTTAGTTCGAAAGAAATCGGGGGACGTAAGGTTATGTATAGATTATCGCGAATTAAACAAAATTTGTATTAAAGACAATTTTCCCACCCCCCTGATAGAAGATCAGATTGACAGATTACGCGGAAGAAAATATTTTAGTAGCCTCGATCTAAAAAACGGGTTTCATCACATAAAAATGGAAGAATCTTCGATTAAATACACTTCATTCGTAACTCCCTTCGGTCAATACGAATACCTCCGAATGCCATTCGGCCTCACAAACGCACCCCGCGAATTCCAAAGATACATTTACAGTTTATTCGAGCAACTAATTCGTAAAGACGAAATTTTGCTATACTTAGATGATATTCTAATTGCCAGCTTGACAATCGATGAACATTTGTCGACACTAAAGCAAGTGTTCGAAATCGCGGCAATTAACCAATTAAAGTTCCAACTGAATAAGTGTAAATTTTTATACAAGGAAATCACCTATCTAGGGTACTTAATTAATCAACACGGAATTCGACCTAGTCCAGATAACGTTTATTCCTTAATCAACTTTCCAATTCCGCGAAATCCCCGTGAAGTACATATGTTTATTGGCCTGGCTAGTTATTTTAGGAAATTTGTCTTGAATTTTTCAATTATCGCCAAACCGTTATATGATCTATTAAAGAAAGATGTTGAATTTAAATTTGAAGATAAAGAACTCGAAGCTTTCAATGTACTAAAAAAACATCTGTCATCTGAACCTCTGTTAGCGATTTACTCCCCAAAATTAGAAACGGAGTTATATTGCGACGCAAGCGCGTTAGGATACGGGGCGGTTTTGATACAGCGACAAAACGACGGCGCGCGAAAACCAGTTTTCTATTTCAGTAAACGTACCACCCCGACCGAATCCAAATACCACAGTTTCGAGTTGGAATGCTTGGCTGTAGTTTACGCGGTTAAACGTTTCCACATATACCTTTACGGGATTCGATTCTGTATTATTACCGACTGCGATAGTTTCCGCTTAACATTAAACAAGAAAAATATTAATCCGCGAATTTCGCGATGGGCCATGTTCCTACAGGACTATAATTATGAAATTGTCCACAGGTCAGGGAAATACATGGCACATGTGGATGCTCTGAGTAGATGTCATAGTATCCTGATTTTGGAAGAAAATGACTTCAATTACACCTTAAGTATTGCCCAGAACCGAGACGAATTTATAAGTAAGATTAGAAATAAACTCGAAGAAAATGACGATAAGTTTTATGAGCTGAGGGATGGATTAGTTTATCGTAAAGGGCCCAATGATTCATTGTTATTCTTCGTACCCGAGTCATTTGTAAATAACATTATCCGAAACTGTCACGACGATTTGGGTCATTTAAGCGTAGATAAAGTAATTAGTCGAATAATGCAAATATATTGGTTTCCAAACATGAAGGAAAAGGTAAAGAAATATATAGCTAATTGTTTAAAGTGCATTACATTCTCACCACTTAGTGGAAGAGCAGAGGGACTACTGCACAATTTAGATAAACACAATAACCCCTTCGACACAATACACATTGATCATTATGGTCCCTTAGAAAAAACAAAGAAAGGCTATAAATTTATCTTTTCAATCGCCGACGGGTTTACAAAATTTCTAAAATTTCATCCATGTAAAACAACTTCCACCGACGAAGTAATACATCACTTACAACAATACTTTACTTACTATAGCAAACCGAACCGAATTGTCAGCGACAGAGGTGCATGTTACACGTCACAAAAATTCTCCGAATTTGTAAAGGAGCAGTCAATTAAACACGTCTTAATTGCAGTAGGCACTCCTAGAGCCAACGGGTAAATCGAGAGATTCCATAGAATAATAACTCCAATGATAGCAAAACTCTGTGAGCAACCAGATAAGTGGGACGACATTCTAAACAAAGTAGAATTCGCGATTAACAATTCAACAAATAGATCCATTAAAGAAACACCAAGCCAATTATTATTCGGTATAAATCAACACGGGGACACTGATGACTCGTTGAGCTTAGAACTCGAATCCAACTTATGTGTTGACACGGATCTCCGAAGAAAAGAGAAAATGCGGCTGTTAATATTAAAACAGCACAAAGCGAAAACCAACATTATTAAAATAAGAAGCGTAAACCAGCCACCGTGTACAGCGTAGGCGACTACGTTATGGTCAGCAATATCGACACTACTCCAGGCGTTAACAAAAAATTAATCCCTAAATTCAAAGGCCCTTATATATCATATGAAATACGATAGTTTCAGAAGATATCTTTACCACAAATTCTCTTAATTATAATATTTGAACTTCAATGTGCAATGAAATGAGAATTGCTTTTGCTATGTATTGATTTCAAAGCAGTTGGAGAGATATAACCTTTTTCCACTGTTTAGGAATGAGTACTTTTTCTCACGTTAAACAGTTGTGGAAGGATGTACTTTTCTTGCACATGTGATAAAAAGTATAATTCCTTTCACTGTCTATACAGTTGTTTTTGTAAATAATATTTTAAAATCTGTTGTTTTTCAGATATTTTCCGACATTATTTAATAACCGAACAAAACAGAAGCCCTGGAGATGCAGATGTTTTTGTCGAGAAAACTCGAAACTACATCTCGAGCAAAATATCTGATATGAAATGTGGTAAGCTAAAGAATGAATTAAAAATATTTCCTAATTATGTTTATAAAAGTTTATTATAATCAATATTTCGTTTTATAAAAAGGAATTTAAATACAACCATGAAACTTATAAAAATATATTATCTAATAAGAAATTTTTGTCCACACAGCGAAATTAAGAAAGAATCGAAAATCTGAAATGAATAAGAAGAAAAATGATGAACAGGATGACAATCAGCAAAACACTGAGCAACACAGACAGAGTAAGGAGCAAGAAGTAAGGGAAAATGAAGAAGAAACTGATGAATATGACTACCAGAAACTGCCGAATAAGAAGACTACACTGTAAGAAATTGTCTAATATTGTTTATATTATCGATATCGTTTCAATGCTATGATAATATTATTTAAATGTCGAAATACAATATTTAATCCATATCATATCAATATCATTTCAATATGAAATCGTCGATATGAAATCGACATTGTTTCAATAACATTTATACATTGCTTCAACATTACATCGTCGATATTAAAACAATATGTTACTAATAATATATCAATATTGTTTCAATGTTTGTTCCGTCCATATTGAAACGATATCTTCTAGACTGACATTCACACATCGACTCGACATTCATTCAATATTTAATGAATAATTCCCGGCAAACGGGCGCGGATTGAATTTATTCGGAAGTAGCTTGGCCGAATACCGTTCCAATTCAGTATTTGTCATTTGGTCATTGAACGTGTATTGCAAGAAAAGGGAACAGAATGTTTGGCCGTTCAATTACGTCTCAACGGTATTCACCATTGAGTCTTATTAAATATGTTTTCACGTATTGAATCGTCACTGATCGTCAGGGGGTCGGTACTACAGAACACGCGCATCAGCATGCATGGCTGCTTAGTTGGTCATCGCTGTCTGCTGTTGACTTGTTGATTTCGTTGGTTTTATATTTTCAATATTCCGTTTATCACGAGTTCCGTTACGCTGATCTTGTCATTCAATGCGTATTACCGTGTTAAGTTATTCGATAAGTTTAAGTCGCAAGTTTTGAGAACATAATCGGATTCGCGAATTGTTTTAAATTAATGCGTATGTTTGCATATAAAGGTTATAGTATGCACTGAAATTTCTGAACGAGTTTGGTTTGGTGCATATATTTTACAAATAAATAAAGCTATTGCAATCTTTTAATTGTACTTTTTAATTTCATATTCCTTTCTCTCATATTATTTAGCATCTCAATGTCATGAAATATACCTATATTAAAAAAAATATTCGCATGCTATACTGCCAATTACGTCGCGGCGGTATTGAGAAATCTCTCCTGCCTGAATTCACAGATAAAGTTTAGA
>JABFPO010000124.1:0-11195 GCA_022817385.1 Macroteleia sp. ZL-2020
TGAAAATCATGATTGATATGCATAAATTGTATTTTGTATTCTTTTTCAATTCAGAAGATTCTTAAATTTTAATATTAAAATCAGTAAGTATTTTATAATAAATTATTGTTAGTGCATAATTTCGAACATGTTGAATTATTTATTTAATTATATAATACGAAATTAAAAAGTGTAAAAAAACAAATTAATAATGTAAATATTGAGTAAAATTTATATTTTAAAAATTAATTGTTATAATATATAATTATTATACAGTACTACGTGCAGTTAAATAACTATTCTACGAATAAATTTCTATCAAATAAATATTTTATTTAATCAGTGGACTAATTACAAAAATATCTTAATCTGAAAATCTGCTCTCAATCAAACACTTAGCGCGAGACCGCCGCAGATACAATTGCGCGTATAAATTGTAATAACTTTGATTTGCTATGCGGGCGCCAAAATTCTTTTCCGTAATTTTGTCTTAAAACTGTAAGGAATATTTGTGTAAAATTTCAGCTCGCTAGCAGGGGCTGAACATACAAAACAATGCATTTGCTTATAAAACATAGTTTTCTGTTTATAAAAATTAATGAAAATACAACTACAAATTGCAGTAATTAAAGTACATTTTATTGTTGTAATATATCAGTAAAAATCAATATTTTACAAAATCGTTTTCATATATGGTTTCTCACAGGTAAACGTACAAGAAACTTGAAATATTTAATTATTTCATGACTACTCAAAAATCAGGTCCGGTTCACGAATTCTTACTTATAACTAAATTTTGTAATTCTTGTAAGATAACAGCATATCTCACAATTACAATTTTTATTAAGATGAATATTGTAGTTAGTAGCTATGCTAAATACGTAACTCCAATAAAAGTTGCAATTTTTTAGAGTGGGGGCATTTTTTTTACCTCGCATTGAAACTGATATCTGAAAAATGCTTTTAGAGCTATAACCCTCTTCTTCAATGTAAGCTAATGGAAAGCTTTTTATTCCACCTCCAGACGAAGTTGCACCCTCCCAATGGAGGACATGTTTTGGGCGTTAAAAAAATACTACTTTTACTTCGTCCTTGGAGTAAATGTGGAGTTGGACAGAAAATTTAATAAAGCCACCGCAAAAAAATTACCATTTTTTTCAGTTTAAAAAAAAGAAATTTGCATTTCCCAAAAAAATAGGGAAGTTATGGGGCGTTATTGAACTTTTTACTGTACTAGTCACACATAGCACAAAAATGTTATGCAAATTTTACAGGAACGTTATAGGAATGACGTGGGATTCTTGTGGAAACATTGTGGGAATATTGTGGGATTTTTATGAAAACGTTATGCGAATATTATATGACTTTTATAAATACATTATGGAAATGTTACAAGAATATTATGAAAATAATGTGGAAACGTTATGACAGTTGTATGGGTGGGAACGTTATGGGAGTATTGTGAGAAATGTATGGGAACTTTTCGTAGATGTCTTGGGGATGTTACAGCAATGTTACGGTAATGTTCTGTGTGACATGGGAACGTTATAAGACTGTTATAGGAAGGTTATAAGAATTTTCGGAATTGTCTTGGAAATAATGTAGCAATGTGGTGGAAATGTGATAATATGTGTGGCATGGGAAAATTCTACATTTACTGCATGGACGAAGTCAAATTAGTGCTTTTTTAATGCCCGAAACATGTACTCCCTTGGAAGGGTGCAACTTCGTACTGGCGTGAAAAACTGAACAACTCCAACTTTTGACTTTGAAAAAATGATGCATTTTTTCCGCTAGTGTATTTAAAGATAAAATGATATAACTAATCCCTGGTAGCAAGAGTTTGCTGTAAAATGCTGAAATTTAGCTGAAAAAAGTCGAAAAGTCCTTATTTTAGTAATTTTTCAAAAAATCCCTATTTTACCATTTTTCAGTTTCTTTCAGCATTTTTCATTATTTTTAGTAAATTTCAGATTTTATTTTGCTACAAATTATGCATAGCAAGAAAATTACCAAACTATTAGGTACTGTTTCTCGAATGTTTCAGCAAGATATTAAATAGTTTGGGAATATGTTGTATTATTTATATCCGTGCACTTATTTATAGATATCAAACGAGAAACTGTGGTAAAAAGATGGAACCCCTAGCTAAGAAATGTTGCTCGCGAGTTAGCGAACATTTCATGTCTAAAAGACAACTTCGCAGAATATCAAGAGAAGCTAAGGTTCATGAGAGAACTATTTCCTATGTAGCTACAACTAGTAACAGTAGTTCTAATCGAGAAATCGTTGAAGCTAATAAAGAAATTGATTATATTGAAACTTCTTTGACGAACGATCAGCCGGAAATCCACTCTATGTCATCGAATTGTTTTATTAGTGATATAAACGATAGTTTTTTGAAAATTTCTTCATTCACGAGTAATGTTAACGAGGACTTTTTATCAGATTCTGAAGAAAATTGTAGTGAAAACTTTTCATTGTCTGACGAAGGTGTTCTAAGCAGTGACGAAGGAGATGAAGAGTCATCAACTACAAATGCGACGACTTTTAAAACTTTATTAGCACAATGTTTCGTTCGAATTAATATAGAACACATAAAGGGAGATGAAATACTGAAGGTTATGCGAGAACATCGTTGTTTTTCATATTTACCGAAAACGACTAAAACATTATTACAAACTCCTCAGTATAAGTTCTGTATAAAAAATGTTACTCCCGGACAATATCTTCATTTAGGATTTGCTGAAAGCATTACAGAAATTTTATGTGACGTGACTAATACTGAGATTCCTTCTATTCTGTACATAGATTTGCATACAGATGGCGCAAAAAGTGATTCTACAGGAAAGGTATCGATCTGGCCAATTCAAATTCGTGTAATCAATGTTTATAATAATACTCCAGGATTAGTAGGAATATATCTTGGTAGAGGAAAACCTGCAGATGCACAGGAATTTTTTCAGGATTTCATAAATGACTATGATACTATAAAAAACAATGGTGGGATAGATTTTAATAACAAAACATATGAAGTTAGAATAAGATGTTTCATTGCTGATGCT
This sequence comes from Macroteleia sp. ZL-2020, assembly GCA_022817385.1. Lineage (NCBI taxonomy): Eukaryota > Metazoa > Arthropoda > Insecta > Hymenoptera > Scelionidae > Macroteleia > Macroteleia sp. ZL-2020. The sequence continues at coordinate 3,045 of JABFPO010000124.1, forward strand.
CCAGCTCGAGCGTTTGTGTTAAATCATTATGGTCATATGTCCTCCAGCCCTTGTTCAAAATGTAAAATAGAAGGAAAATCATCCAACAGCACAAATTTATGTTTCATTAGTATGTGCAATGTTGCAAGATCCGATGAAGAATATGCTCAACGATTAGACAGCGATCACCATAAAGAAGGAGGAACTCCACTTGCAAAGATACTAGATAAAATAGTGGTTAAGACTCCATTCGAATACATGCACCTTATCCTACTTGGAGTTTGCAGAAAGTTATTGGTAGCATGGTTAACTGGAAAATATAACAAGAACAAACAACTGGAAATGTATCGTATTAACATAGTTAGTTTTCGACTTAACGTTTTAACTGCATTTTGTCCGGATGAATTTGCTCGTCGACCACGATGTATAAAGGAATATAAGACATATAAAGCAACGGAATTGCGCTCGCTACTTTTATACACTGGTATTGTTGTGTTTGCGGACGTATTAAACAAGGATTGTTATGATCATTTTCTTCTACTGCACGCTGCACTTAGATGTATTTGTGAAGTAAATATGTCAGATAAAAAATTGAAATTTGCAGAAAACGCATTGAAATACTTCGTTGCTAAAAGTTACGAGGTTTATAATTCTGCTTTTGTATCCTATAATGTACATGGTTTGCTTCATGTAGTAGAAGACGTACGAAACTTTGGTAATGTGGATAATTATTCGGCTTTTCCATATGAAAATGCAATGACTTTTTTCCGGAAATTATGCAGAAAACCACATTTGCAACTTCAACAAATTGCAAGAAGAATTGAAGAAAGAAGGCGGATCGTAAAGAGACAAATTAAATCCAACTCCGAAATGGAGTACCCAAAATTTCTACATGAACACCGAAATGATACAGAGTTAACTGACTCTTATCGGCAATACAAAAAAATTAAATTTAAAAACTACTGCTTTTCAATTGAAAAAGGAAACAATTGTTGCATTTTGAAAACCGGTGATGTGTGTATTATAAATAATATTATACGATCAAAAGAATGTAATTACTTGAGAATAAGAAAATTTCTTAACAAAGAAAGTTTTTATGACGTTGGCATCCCGTCAACTGATTGTGGAATATTTAAGTGCTCTAAATTAACGCAAAATGTGGAAATGATCAATATTAATGCAGTTTCTTCAAAAGGATTTTTAATGCCATTATGGAAATCAGAAGATATATATTCATATAATGAGAGTTTCCAAGATCAATTTTCGACTTTTATTGTAACCACTATGTTACACTGCAGCGATGTTTCTACGACTAAAATTTAATTAAGAACATGTTATGGTCGTGAAGCATTTCAAATTTCGATATGCAACAATTCTTTTTATATCAGTACGTAAAATTTTGTTATAACTTATAAGAAACATTAATTTTTCATAACTTAATTTAAAAAATTTCATCCTTAACATTAAATGAAGCAAAATTAATATACTTTTCTTCTTTTCTTATACTCATGAAATTGCGCTTGCTTAATTTAAGAATATTTTTTTATTCAATTATTTCTGCTATTCATATTTTAACTTTAATTAATTTAAAATTCATATTACAATTTAACACTTTGTGTTTGAAATTATATTTCTTTATTAATACCTATCATGTACTGGCTCTTATTTCATTATAATATTTTATAATTTATTATTTGAAAGATTAATGTTATTTTATGGCTTATTAATACGAACTGTAACCTTTATTCCCCTGCTACTAAAGAGACTTCAGTGCGAAGTACGATTAATATTTTTTAATTTCTTATTTCTTATCCGTGTGTCAGTATAACCGTGAGTGTACTTATTGTAGCATCTTTGTTTTGCAACACTGATCCAGTTACATAACTGCTACTTCCGTTACTATTAATAATTAATACAAACTGCATTGTTTATGAAATCACATACATACACGGGAAAAGAATGTCCTAACATAGCGACACGCTATTGTATAATAATAGTGAACACAAAGTATTTAAAAAACATAAAATTTGTCATTTTTATCTATGTTTGACAGGTCAAGCGCTCGAGGACCCTTAATATATATACATATTGTATTTATAAATGTTCATAAAAGTATTTACAATTAATAATATGAAAATTCGTTAATTCTTTTCCATTTTGTAGATTGTAAAACATGCAACGACCAAAAAGACATGTTCTTGCGCCATCCAAATATTGGTCCACTGATTCTGATGATGGTTTTTCAAAAAAACCTCCTCCTAGCTGTGGTGGGAAATCATTTGATGACATTTTTTCGAGCATTCGAGAGAATGTAGAAACTGAAGAACAACAAGGGGAGAACAATAATTCTGGTTATCTTAAAGAAACAGATCCTACTTCTGCAAACGATGAGGATGCAAGTAGAGAATCTATTGGACATAGTACACCAAAAGACAAATCCCCTATAAGAAAGGAAATCAATTCTCAGGTATTAGATGACAATGAAGCTAGTTTTAATTGTGAATGTGACGATGCAGAGGACTCAAGTTATAAAAACATTAATACACTGTTCAATTTGGATACTGCTCGTGTCTTGAAACAACATATTACTGTTGTTCCTAACAGTGTTTTGAACAAAAAGGAACTGGAAAACAGACAAACGTCAAGTTCACAAAATCAGATCTCTTGTTTCAATGACAGTAGATCATTAGATGATAGTTCTCCCAAAGAAACCCATCCTAATGGTTTCTGTGATCCTTGTTTCCAGTAAGTTTGAAATAAGATTCTTAAGTCATTTATTCATGGAAAAAATTTTACATATATACACAAAACTTTTGTATATAAATACTAGGTCAAAGTATAAAGTTCAATACAATAAAATAAATTGAGTGCAACAGTTTATTAAAATCAGTAAACAAAATTTTTCATCTGAGAATTTATACGAAATAGAACATGAAAAATGTATTACTTTTAAATAATAATGTTTAAATACAATTTTTCAAAGCAAAGAGAAGAAAGCAGCAGAAAAAATTTTTTCAGAAGAAAAATGTTCTGAATTTTACAGAAAATATCAGAAAAAGTCATACGAATTAATGAAATCGGAATGCCTACAAAATTTCTTAATTTAGGCAGAAAATTTCTGATTTTTGCAGATATATTCTGAAACATTTAGAGCTTTGTAACTGTTCAATTTTTAAAATTTAAATTTACCTGAAATGTCAGAAAAATTCTTTAAAATTCCGAAAAAATCTGAAACGTTCCAATTTCGAGACTGTCTCTGAGCTTTTCTTAATTTATCTGAATTTGTATTGAATTTTTTTCGACAAATCATTTTTACCAGGGACATTATCAAATACTGCTTTGAAAGTATATGATTAAAGTTATATGTCGATTAAAAATTGTAATAAAAATTAAAAAATGTCAAGAGGTTGTGAAATTAGAATCTATAAGAATATATACAGTAGAACCTACCGAACTTTTCAGTGTTGGGGCTGCCGACCTCTCGAACTTTTCAGCGGTGCACGTGACACTGATGGATAAGAGAGAGGGGCGGTAGCCAATAAACGCAAAGCTACGCAGTAGCATCAGACCTTCGCGGCCGTTGAAAAACACGTGACTGGAAAGTTCGAGAGGTACAAGCTTGGAAAGTTAGAGAGGTAAGAAAGTTCGGTAGGCGAAAGTTAGAGAGGGCCGACTGTAATGTTGAAATTATATTTCATTAATTGTACTCATTATTGACACTTACTTTTATTTTTTAGACAGTTATTTTCCCGAATGGACCAGTTGTTTAACAAACAGTGCGACTTAGATGATAAAGTTAAGTAAGTAGCGAATTAGCGGGGAACACAATGAAAATAAATAAAAATAACGCAATGAGTTTTCTGGGATCATGAGTTGTCGGTATCTGTAACTGTAAATACAGACAATTCTTTTTATTTTTATTCCTCGTGCACTGTAAAACTTTTTTAAGTACCGTGAACTTTATTAATCAATCATTCATTTAATTTTTCGCTGGGATTTGATTTATTAAAGTTCTACAGTATTATGTACACTAACTTCGGACGAAAGCTCAACCCTTAGATTAACTACTGAACACAGTGTATTCATTACATTAAATACAAGATATCCCTAATGAAAATGAAAGCTGAAAATTGCTGAAAAACTGCTAAAATTGGGACTTTTCAGAAAAAAATTGCTTAAAAATGCTGAAAATTCCCAATTTTAGCAGTTTTCCAGTGTTTTTCAGCGATTGTCAGCTTTCGTTTCCACAAGGGATGTACAGCAGTTAATATAGGGGGTGAGTTTTTATCCGAAGTAAGTCCATTCTTAAGAAGTAAAGCTCATGAGACAGTCGCGTGCATGGATAAGAGGACATCTTGCCGCCGGTTCATTTCACCGCTAAATTTACATTCTGTAATTATCACCAAATTGAGAATTTTGCAGATAATTTCGCATTTACTCTATGTTAAAGGTAGGAAGCGTCCGTAGTACCGAATATCTCTAACATGGAATAGCTGAAGATACCAGTACGAAATTAACTGCGAACTTACTCAAATACTTAATAAGAGAAGCAAAATTTTGGAAAATGAGAAAAGCATGGGTATTCTTCTTGAGTTGTGTTAAAATTGGGGGGGGGGTAGACGGAGCTACCCATAGAAATGTTATAAAATACTTACAAATCATGAATGAAAAACAATTTTTGTAAAAAAAAAAAAAATATTTTACTTTTTTACAGGGACTTTAATTCATGGTAAAAGTCGGCAAAAAGTGCTGGCGGCAAAAAATCTCAATGCCAATATACAAACTTTATTTTGTATCACAAATGCACAATAAGTGCCGCATTACACTAAATTTTGGCATTCGTATTCTGTTTTAAAACTTTTGCGGAAATGCAGAGAGCGTAATAGGCTGCATTACACACATTTCCCGGTACATAATGGGCGACTTTACAGACGCCATACATAAATGTATTTCGGCTTTTGTTGTGCACTTGTCACAGAGATCTTGTTTATACAGCCGAAACTAATTTATTACTAATACTTCTTCATTCATTTCAGTACCTTAACTGAAACAGTTTTAAAAGGCTTTAGAAAGCTAATACACAGCAACGAAATGCCGTGTAGGCCAAAAATACTACCCATAAAGAACAAGATGGAATTGGAATCGTTCAATACCTGTAGTGAGGATATATTTGATGAAACGGTAAATATGTTTGGCTTTGTACAATAAGAAAAAAGTACTCCATCAATGACAGATTATGAAAGGATTTAAACAATATCTACATAAATTTAATAGATTCATCATTTATAGTACATGGCATACAGTGTTACGGCATTTCTTTATATTACACATTAGAGAACATTTGAAAAATGCGTCTACAAATATAACTCTTGGCTATAATTTAATGAAATTACGTTTAATTTGGCCTTATCTAACCCCACGAAAAACTATGTTAAACAAAGGCATATGTTTCAGTTAAAAAAGCCAAATTTTTAAAATGCTGCATGGAGTTTGCACTGAAGGTTTGGTTAAAACTGAACAAACATTTTTGAAACTCGTTCAATTTTATCTAGATTGAAGCACAAATCGTGCAGTTTCCATGTATTTTGACTAAGTTACAGCCATTTAGAAAAACCATGCATTGTCAATGTTTTGTTCTTCTTCAACGATAAATAAGCTGAAGTTTTGGGCTCAGAAACATTATGGTGACATTTTTAGAACATTGATACATACTAGGGTTGGAAAAAATTGGATTGTTTTTTAAAAAAGCAACAAAATTTTTTCTTTATTTAAATCAATACTCTTAGTTTCTTAAATTGTACATACAGTATAAGTTCCCAAAATGTCCACCGTCGGGACTGAAGACGTTGTCAAATTGTTCTACTGAAAATGGTGGGGCATTAGCAAATCAAATAACAGCATCAGGTTCGTACGCATCATAGAAAGATTCGTGTGCCATAGTTTGTATTCCAAACAATGATTCAATAATAATTATCATAATATAAACAAAATTAAATTAATTTAAACAAAAACTACCAAATCATAGCATTTACGCAATTGTAATTAACATTTAAACAAAATGGAGAATTTATATTTGAAAATAAAAATGTTTATTGAATTATGCAATAGCGTTGGAGTATTCTGAGCAAGTTGAGAGCTCTCTGAGTATATCACTGTCTCTTTTAAGAATATACGTTAGAAAGAGTTAAACATATACTCAGAGTAGTCAATCGAAAACACTATGTATTTCATGTAAAGGAGAAAATATAAACATTTTTATTATGATTCTCGAAATAATAATAATATTTTTAAATAGCTAATAATACTTAAAATATATATATATATAATCATCAAACTAATGTTTGAATGTTCCATAACCTAAAAAAGAGAATTATACTTTAAATGATCATTATTCATAAAATAAAAATGTATTAAATTGAAAATCATGTTCATAATATTTTTTTTTCTCATCACTACTCGTATCTTAATAGTTTATTAAAAATTGTTAGTTTCTTCTTTAATAAAATACATACAGTATTATGAATGGTCGTTAGTGGATTTTCTAACTTAATAAATTTTAAGTGTATAAATAAAAGTAAATATTTGTATACATTATCTCTTTAAATCGTTCTTAAACATATTCGAATGAAGTCTGTCATTTATATAATAAAAATAATTTAAACATCTACAAATTTTATGAATCTATTCCGCATACCTGAGAACCTGAGAGGGAGTGGCCAAAGTGGGCACTTTAACGAATTGTTGGATGGGCAATTTCACAACGCAGACAGTTTGAGGAAGGACAGTTTGGAAGCTTATACTGTATTTAAATGTAACTTTTTCTTTTATTATTATTATAATTATTATTATTAATTATTTATTACTTTGTTATTACAAATTATTTTCAGTAACTAATATGAAACTGTTTACGACATGTTCTTTCAAATTGTCACAGTTATACAAAATTTTCATTTAAATTAATCGATTTCAATCAATGTTCACTCTAATACATACTGAGCAATTCTTATGAAGTTTGGTGGGAAGTTAATTAATGCAGCTAAACAGTGAACTACACTTTGTATTCGACATCTTTTACTATTACCATCCTGGCATTTTATGAATATCTTATTACATTTTACTTTTTGTTTTATGGAAATTTGTTTTTAGAAAATCACGTATTTTTTTACTTCGACAAAGATACCTGCTTTTTTTGCACAGTGTATATTGCACTGCTTCATATAGAAATTTGCACTTAATTAATAGAAATTTGAAATCACAAAAAGGTTAAGCACTGTCATAATGAGTATCTGTATTTACAGGTATCCTGGTTTAAGTTCCTTGGTGGAGGAGATTCAAGAAGCAGTTTGAACCTTATTATCAAGGATTGCTTCACAAATGAATTTGCATTTTGTGTTACTCTAACTGGGCGAGAAGACACGGTATGCTTGATGGAATACCGAATCATCAAAGCATTTTACGGTAAATTTATGTATATTTTTATGTTGACGTTAAACGAGAAAAATGGTCAATTCTAAAACAATATGAATTTAACTATTTAGCATTGAGTTATGATATCATTGTTATAATTAGCTTCTAGTCAATGCATACACAGCACTTTTTGACTCAACATAGAGGTCAATGTGAATTTAACCAGTCTTATTTTTTCTCGTGCATTATCCAACGTATAAAAATTTGTTAAAAAAATTTATTATTGCAATTATTTATTTATTTTAAACATTTTTTAAAGTAATATACACTTTTAGTTAGAATAGCCCAGTATATCTGCCAATTATGTAAATGTTTATAATGTTTAATAATACCATGAAATATTTTTAACTTATTAGTATCGATAAAACTTTTGTTATGTTTAATTTTTCCTTTCGTTTTTGATTCATAAAGAAATGTTATTGTTCTCTTGTAATCATATCTAAAGTTCATATTATTTATTTACAGAAGCAGTAGCAAGAAACATTAAGTATCCAAAGCCGAATTTGGAAGAATTTAAAGACAGCCTTACGGATGCACTGAGGAATGCCAAACAAAGATTCAGAAATGAGGTGACAGCTTCAATGCAGCCAAAAGAACGTTCTGGAGAACACAAACGCAAAAAAACTTCAAAAGATTTATTACATGTCTTAGGGAAAAATTAATCTAACATACGTTGGACATGATAATACATTTACTTTGTTTCAG
>JABFPO010000125.1:0-11193 GCA_022817385.1 Macroteleia sp. ZL-2020
GTTGAAACAAAATTGATTTAAATTTGATTTCATAGTATATTAGTTCAAGATAAAACTTATGTAATGGAAAATAAAATAGCTCCAAATTGAGGATATCATTTTTTTTTTGTTGAAAATAAATTTTATTTGAAATACAAAGAATTGGTAATTCGGACGAATTAAAATAGCTATTAATTGAAGATCGGTTTAGGCTTGACTTTGAAACAAAATAGAATACATTTTTTTTTTGATATAATCATTATCCTGAATTGAGTGAGGGGGTAATTCATAACCTACGGATTATTATAAATTGGGTAATTCATAACCTACGGATTATTATAAATTGGGTAATATTTTCCTGTGATACCTTGTTCTTTTTAATTCATCGGGCCTCTTTGAGTAATAAATTGATTGTCAATCAATCGTTCGCAACAAAGGCTAGGTTGTGACCGAAATGGCGGAGAGTAGAGAGCGCATTTTAGAGTGGCTAGATCGCCTTACACTAACGGAATTACAACGAGAATTAGCCTCACGTGAATTACCAATAAATGGTATAGTTCCGGTTTTACGGCATCGGTTGCGGAAGCACATATTCGCGGAAAATTATCGGGATTCGCCGGGTCAAGTGTTCCAACCGATCGGTGAGGTGAATCCTGTCGGGCCTTCGGATTCTGGTTCCCCAACGAGAACCGTTCGTGAACGAGAGAATACATCGGAAGAACTAACTGAAAACGGTGGGAATTCTGGTGAGACAAATGACCGCGTGGTTGTCGCGAATATTGAGGTACTAGAATCAGGTGCCCAAGTTGGAACTAATACCTTACCCCGAGCGTTGATGAATCCTGTCCGAGCAGGAGAAACTCGCGTTCCGATGGAAATGAGAGGAGTGAGAAATATTGCGTCAGGGTTGGACTACCCAGGGGGAACTGGTGCTATATCAGACGCTATACCCAGTTCGGATTATCCCCTTTTGACCCCGGAAAATCAGATTACCTTGGGTACAGGGGACTTTCAGTCCTCATATCCTAATTCATCCGCTCCGCGGGGCGGCGTGGATAATCAATATCGCGATGAACGGAAACAGCACGAGAATGATCATCCGGCGAGATGCGATCGATTACCTCATCCCTGGGACGGTAGTCGGCAAGTGAGAGAACCCACATATCGTCAACGCGTTACGGTTGATGGTTACTGGGGTGGTAACCCTCGCGTGGGGAGATTCGAGGGCAATGAAACTCGATTTGCGCAAAATAACAGGTTTGTCCAACACACTCGTAGGTATGATGAGATACCATATTCCACATATGATCTGAATCATACCGCTCAGTTCCGCCCGGTTAACTTAACACAAGCTTATGACATCATGCGTAAGTGGAATTTGAAGTTTTCCGGCCGTGAAAGAGCAGACGATTTTCTAACCCGACTTTTTGAAGGGTTAAATCTGATACCGATAGAGGATCGGGACTTACTGGCTTGTCTTCCGTTCTTTCTGTCTGATTTAGCATTGGAATGGTTTCGTGGTCGACGTCATGAATGGCGTAGTATCGATGAATTCGCTAGGGCATTTCAAAGACGCTTCTATGATCCCGACTTCCAATTTTCATTGCGAGCAGAGATCATGAGGCGAACCCAAGGCGAGAGGGAACCAGTTGCGGATTTTCTGACCTGTATCCGAGGGTTGATGGATCGGGTTGAACCCAGGTGGACTGAAGACGAAATGATTCAGACCGCTTATAGAAATATGCTTCCGAAATTTCAGCTTATGATCAGATTGGAGGAACTGAATAGTTTCGATCGATTCGAGTCGACGGCGATGCGGTACGAGCGACTGTTGTTGTCGTCGCGACTATTTCAGGCGCCACCTCCTCCCGAAAAATCGTTGGTATCGTCTCTGGCTTATCGCATCCAGGAATACGATCGCGGATCTCGCAATAGGTTCCGGAATAAGGCTAATGTTAATGCTCTTCAGGAGAAGCAGGTTGGTGGAGGATTAGGAGATGAGGTTGGTGAACCTATCTTCAGTATCTCTACCTCGACTGAAACACCATCGTTTAGAGCCCCTCGTAAACCTGTGTCGGGCACAGTGGAGGATTCCGGTGGGAAGACGCGAGGAAGGTATGCATGCTGGAATTGTGGTTCGGAAGAACATCGGTATCGCGATTGTGATAAACCCCTTCAGATTGTCTGTTTTGGTTGTGGTAGGAAAGGGGTGAGAAAGTTTGAATGTCCAGTATGTACAAAAAACGGGAAGCGATCCCCAACTTCTCAATGATTGAGGATGTTGGGGAAGGGGAAAATCGGTTAGATTGCCAAGAGGAGTTTGTAGACGTCCGGACGGACGGAGCGTGCGTGAGAAATGGATGTTTGAATGCCAAAGTTGGAATCGGAGTGTGGTTTGGTCATTTTCATCCCGGAAATGTTTCTCGTTCCGTAAATAATTTAAATACCAATAACTCGGCTGAGATAGAGGCAGTGATTGCCGCATTGGATTCCGCTTTGAGGTGGGGTGTTACGAGATTACGCGTGAATACTGATTCCAAATTTGTTATTGATGCTATGACCTTAAGGTCGGTCGTTGGGTGGAAAATAACTGGAAAAACGCGACCGGAAAAGGAATAATTAATAAATCCCAATTCGAAACGCTATTGTCGAAAACGAGAGAATTTTCGGAAATACTGTTTCGTTATGTAAAAGGCCATGCTGAAAGTGAGGGAAACATCGAAGCTGATCGTTTGGCTCGCTTGGGTATGGAAATGGGATCGGAGCCGGTCGCCTCCACGGCCACATTGAGTAGTTTGAAACGCATTCGCCAGACCATTAGATCAATGTTTTTACCGATGAAAGTGGGACCTTATGAATTCCGAGGGTTGGTCGATTCCGGAGCCAGTAGAACCTTTATTGGCCCCGAAATGATGTTTTTGGTAGATGCGTTGCGACTAGACACGCGAGAAACCACCACTTGGGTTACGGTTGCTAATCGTCATACGATAAAGAGCACTCAGATCGTCGAACTTCCGATAACATTAGATGGGAAGGTATTTCGGATAGACGCCTGTCGATTAGATTGTATCTCATATTATTGCATTCTGGGACTCGATTTTTTACGACTTGCCAAAATAGATATTGACTTCGCTAGTCTGTCGTGGAAAATAAAAGGCGGAAAATTTAGTCATCCTTTGATGGTGTCGGATCCGGTTGATGACATACCCTCTGTCTCAGTCTTGAATGGATTAACCTCATTCCAGAGAAGACAATTAGACGAATTGTTAGATAACGAGATTCCAACACCTTCCGAAATTCCGACTGCGACTCCCCTAATTACACATCGTATCGATGTGGCCGGACATCCGGCTATAAAACAAAAGTTTAGACCTGTTTCACCTAAGGTTTATAATGCGATATGAGAAGAAATCGATAGAATGTTGGAAACAGAGGTTATCGAAAAGTCGGAAAGCGAATGGTCAAATCCGATCGTGATGGTGAAGAAGTCAGATGGGTCATATAGGTTTTGTCTAGATTTCCGGGAAGTTAATAAAATAACGAAAAAGGATGCATATCCGCTTCCTCGGATGGATTTCATCCTGAGTCAGCTTCGTGGTGCGCGATATATTTCCACATTAGACCTTAGCCAAGCCTACTTCCAAATCCTTTTGGAGGAGAATAGTAAGGCAATCACGGCATTTTCAGTGCCGGGCAAGGGCCATTTTCAATTTCGTCGAATGCCATATGGTCTGGCAGGAGCACCAGCGACCTTTCAAAGACTCCTGGATTCGTTGATAGGTGAATCTCTGAAGCGTTTCGGTTTTGTCTATTTAGACGACATAATCTTGGTCACTGAATCTGTCGAATTACACTTTCGGAAATTGCAAATGATTCTGCAGAGAATCCGAGAAGCTAGGTTGACCATAGCCTAGACCATTGTCAGCCAGGAGGGTTTACAAATTGATAGAGAGAAGATTTCACCTATATTAGACTACCCTATTCCGAGGTGTGTTAAAGCCATCCGGAGACTATTGGGGATGATTTCCTGGTATCGCCGATTTATTCCCAATCTGGCCAGTGTCGCGGAACCATTGACACGCCTTATTAAAAAGGACCAGAAATGGAGTTGGGGTTCCGAACAAGCGGATGCTTTTCGGGAAATCAAGGATATTTTGGCGAATGCTATAACTCTAACTTGTCCTGAATTCTCGTTCCCGTTCTAACTTCAGACCGATGCCAGTGCAGTGGGGTTGTCTGCGATTTTGAGTCAGCGATTGGATGGAGTTGAGAAAGTAATCGCTTACGCTAGTAGAACTTTAACTGATACTGAGAAACGCTACTGTGCCACTGAGAGAGAATGTTTGGCTGTCGTATGGGCCGTGAGGAAATTCCGCCCCTATCTTTTGGGGGCCAAATTCACCGTGGTTACGGACGATAGTAGCTTGAAACGTTTGTTGAGTTTGAAGGAACCAATCGGCCGGTTGGGAAGATGGGTAATTGAGTTGTCGAGTTATGACATGGAGATTGTTCATCGGAAAGATATATCACATAGAGTGGCCGATGCTTTATCGGAAGTAGTAGCGGAATCGCTAAACAACCTAGACACAAAACCCCTGATAGAATTGTTGCGAGATTTTTCCGATCCGGCAGATAAGTGGTATTCGAATAGGCGAAAAGATGTCGTAAATCATCCGGACAAAACATTAGACTGGAAAATAGAAAGGGGATTGCTATATTATCACAAACCACAACCGACCATTGATGAGATTTTGGGTGATCATGATGCTTGGAAGTTGGTAATTCCCTATAAATTCCGTTTGCAGGTGATGAGGGAGAACCATGACTTACCCCAAGCAGGCCATTTGGGCGTTGAAAAAACATGCCATCGTATCACGCGCAGTTGTTATTGGCCGGGAATTTTTAGGGACGTGGCAAGATATGTGGGAAACTGTGAGACTTGTCGTAAACTTAAAGTTGAGCAACAACCACCGGTTGGGCAAATGATGTATAGAGATAGAGGTTTCCCTTGGAAGGTAATAGCAGCGGATATTATGGGACCTTTTCCGCGTAGCATTTCCGGAAATGCTTATCTTTTGGTTATACAGGATCTTTTCTCGAAATGGATTGAGATTCAACCACTTAGGGTCGCTACGGGGAAAAAGATCACCAATACATTCAAAGATCTTATCTCGAATCGTTGGGGTAGTCCTGAAATGATTCTGACGGATAACGGTACGGAATTCATAAATACTAACATAAAGAGCTTGGCTAACGGAAATGGGATCGTACATGCAACGACACCAGTTTATCACCCTCAGGCTAATCCCGTGGAACGCGTTAATCGTATTTTGAAATCAATGATTGTGGCGTTCATTCAGGACGATCACCGCTACTGGGACGAACACTTGTCCGAATTCCGTTTTGCGTATGACACCGCCTATCATACATCTCTCCAAACCACCCCCGCATTTTTGAACATGGGAAGGCATTCGGAAGATGCCAATTCAATTAAATTGACAGAGAAAAGTCACCAACATACCGGTAAAGTTACTTCCGTGCAGGAGTGGTCGGATCGAATGACCAGAATCAAAAGGTATCGGGATCTGATTGCAGCGAATTTGCGCGACGCGTTCGAACGACAATCTCGTCATTATAACCTCCGGCATCGACCATGTAAATTTTCCGTTGGTGATAAGGTTTTGGCCCGGCAACATGCGCTCTCGTCGGCCGCTAAAAATTTTTCCGCCAAGCTCCTCACACCATATACTGGACCATATACCATAGTACAAGTCACACCTAACACATTACTGTTGAATGACGTAGAAAAGCGGAAAACTTTCCGTGTATCTGTGTGTGACGTGAAGAAATATATAAACCCTGAATGAATGTACCTCCGTTTTTACATTAGATGAAATGGCTACTTCGAAGGGGTGGCAACCCTAACGGGATCCGCCGGTAATCGACCTCATGAGGGGTCGAACTATTTGAACTATTTTTTTATGGTGTCAAATGTGATTTGTTCTTTTTTGTTCTGGTATTCGTCTAGATTAAATTATTTGTGTCGTTACCGCAGGGGTACAATAACATCTGTACTTGGGGAGTCACGACCCCACGGACCCGAGTAGGTAAAGATTCCTTTTTAGAATCTAGGAGACCAATAGTTGGTCTAAGGTATGTATGAGTGATTCTGTGTGTGTGGTATTTTCGTGCTTTTCTTAGTCATTCAGTATGAATGAGGTATTTTTTTTTGTTCCCCCCCCCGTTTTCCGAAGGTCGTGTGACGTGTGTTTTTTTTACACGTCAAAAGAGATCATTTTATGCACACTCTCTCTCTCTTTCTAAATTGGTTATTTTAGTTAGCTTTATTTTGGAACCCTGGAAACACTGGACTCCTGGAGCACCACAAATTAAAGACCGAGGTAATGTTTTATGTTTTTTTTACTCTCCTCTTTTGATTTTGATGTCTACGTTTTTTTTTTCGAAACAAAATTTTTTTTTATTGGTAATGTTCTAACGAGCAACTATTTATATATGTAAAATACGAGTCGTAGATTGGCAAATTCCGATGTCCAACTTAGTCGGAAGGAACCCTGCAACGAGGGACAGTTCCACCAATGCCGACGACTTGATGTGGACCAGACCAATAGTCGCCAGAAAATCAGGCGGACAACGGCTGCAAGTCCCACGACATTGGTTCAACATCTCTTTCTCGCCTACTGTTACATCAACTAGCTTCCATGGGATTCGGAAACGTTTGGTGACCAATTTTCTTATCCGGCTGTACAGTACGGACCCCAATTGCTGGTGCCAGTAGAAGATCCGAAGAAAAAAAATAGTATATTCCCTGGATCAAGTTCCGAGTGGAGTCATTTTGCCTTTCTGTGATAAAGGAAGAAGAAACAAGGCCTATTCATTTTTTTCTTTAAGACCACTCCCAGAAGGAAGACATCTCTAACCGGTCCCTGGTGGGAATCCCAGCGAGTTTTGGCCGAAACTCGCCTTCAAAATTTTGTGTAAGTGGCACGAGGGGAATATGTTGAAAGTTGTCCATTTCCGCCTCTGTCCAATCTGTGTAAGTGGCACGAGGGGGATACGTTGAGAGTAGTCCGTATTCCGCCTCTGTCCAATCATAGGATCATTCTCCGGGGGTCAAGAAAGGTGCCAATGTCCCAGAAATTTAATAACTAGGACTAGTGTGATACAGCGACATCTAGAATAGGAGTTGTCGACTGCTGCTGAGGCGTGCGCCAAAAATCAAGCGAGTAGGGTGAGAACCAATCAAGTGGAGACGAGCGTAAGTCCGGGGATTTCGGAAAAACCTTGGAAGGGAACATGCTTAAATACTGAGACACGAGCGGAATTTTTCTCTTTTCTGGTTTCCGTCTTATAGTCAACTTGTGTGAACCTGATTCCAAGACGAGTCGCGTTTCGGTGGGAAAAATTGTGTTTGATATGGTAATGTTAATTTCTAATTAATTCTTCCTGTGGCATCCTCGACGCTGAGTTGTTTTTTTTTATTTTTTTTTCCTCCTCAACAATTTTTTTTATTTCTTTACCGGGGAGTAAACTCTTTTTTGCGTCCACGAGGACCTCCGGAAGAACCGCGAGACTTCGATTAATTTTGATATCTTTATTTAGTCTTGGAATCGGGTATTTAAAAGGAAAGTGTGGTGTGGTGTCTCAGGAGATCCAGGACTACCAGGAAACAGGGTTCCAGTCCGAGGTTGAAATCGAGTAGTTGGACAAACAAATAAACAACTTATTGTGAGTTATTTCTTATTGAAATTCGTTACAATTTCTGTTAAAAGAGAGAGAGAAAGTAATTTTGTTTTTCGGTTAGTTTTTTTTCTTTTAGATAACTCGACCGACATTTTATTTTTGTGAATTAATTGAAACGGTCATTTTTGAGTTCGGAAATCGGAAATGAGCCATTATTTCTCACGATATTTCATTAGTTTGTCGTAAAATCTTGATCGAGACGATCGGGTTAATTGGGTCTGCGTTCAAGTAATTTGTATAATTTTATCGGGAATGAGCCGGTATTTCGTAGAATACGTTAGTTAGTTTGTGAGAAAATCTTGGTTGAAACGTCTGGCGGATCCGGTCTGCAATCCAAGTATATTTTGAGATAAATTTTGTGGAAAATCTTGGTCGGGACGTCCAATTCGTTTGGGTCTGCGATTCAAGTACTTTGTGAGATAAATTTTGTGGAAAATCTTGGTCGGGACGTCCAATTCGTTTGGGTCTGCGATTCAAGTACATTTGTGAGATAAATTTTGTGAAAATCTTGTTCGGGACGTCCAAGTCGTTTGGGTCTGCGATTCAAGTAACTTTTGAGATTTATGTAGTTAGTTAGTAGTGAGGATTTATCGTGAGAAATTCTGGAATTTTGTGAGGGTGTTTTCCGGTAAAGTTGTAATTTATTTTTTGAGAAACGGAAATTGCTCGATTAAATGTTTTATAATTTATTGGTTGTGTGGTATGAGTGGATTTTAAAATGTATGATCTAGAATTTTATTGAACTGACCACGATATTGTTGTTTGATACAAGTGTTGGTATGAGTGGATTTTAAAATAACGACACTGTAGAAAAGATATTTCTTTTTTTTTGTAATTTGTTTTTTTTTTGTGAACGAAAGATTTCGTTTGGAGCAAATTTGAGCTATTGATTGTAATATTCCGTTTTTATTATTATTTATGATTGTTTTATTCTTTTGAACTTTGATTAAATAAATGAGAATTTCTTTGCTCCATATTATTTGAGGTTTTCTTTGTGTGTGTAATTATTACGTGAGATCCTTTCCTGGATATTCCGTGGTTGGAAAACCGTTGCTACCTATCGTAGGCGAACAGGACAAATACCGTTTCACGCAATCGGAAGTGGCTAATTTTAGTTAATTTTGTATCTTCGATTTTATTAAATTTTAGACGGCGATCCTGACCATTCTTTTGAACCATTTTTTTTTGAATTAGTATAGTACAAGAGACATTTTGTTTTTAGAGAAAATATATATGATTTGTTAAATTTTTGTGTTCATTTTGTTTTTTTTTTACTTCCGAGAGAGCGTGACGAAGGACGCAATAGTCACGAAAAAAATTGCAACGTCACAACATGTACAAGTAGCGAGGAATGGAGCGGATCAAGTGAAACTCAGCCCATGAAAAACTGCAGAAAAAAGAAGAAACGGGATATCGCGTGTCAGGTGACACAAAGTCGCAGAAAATTTTCCGAGCATGTTGCAGAGATCACATTCTTACCACGTGATATTATAAACGAGAGTGGAAATATCAAACAATATAAATTAATAAATTTGCTACGGGACATAATGTTGAACGAATTAAATATATCTTGCCCTTTACATGTGAAAACCCCACGATTTAATGCCACAACAATCGTTACGTATGCATACTGCATGTATGTCAAGCATCGAATTGCGTATAAGTATACGTTTTACAATTTGTGTAAATCAGAAGCAACAGTTATAATTACGAGTACGAAATGTCCACAAGTGAAACATGAGGGACCAAAAGTATTTTATCAGTTGAGAGGAAAATAACGAGAAAACGTTAAAGAGAAATTAAAGAACATTACTCCGAAGCAGTATCAGTTATCTGTAATTAGCAATATTGACGAGGAGTTGGTTGCTGATGGAAACATGCAGAATTTGAGAAGATTAAACACTTATCAAAAATTAAAATCAGAGTACTACTGTCGGGAGGACGAGCGTATTAATAGTAGAGACTTAAATGATTTAGTGGGTATGGGATTAGAAGAACAAAAGAAACATGATAAATATGTCCGATGCGTACAGGCGGAGCCGTTGAAAGTGTTTATGTATTCCGAAGCGCAACTGGATCATGTGGATGAAAATACAAATTTCATTTACATGGATACAGGCAGTGTTGTGAGGAAACCACGTGGTATGGAAAGTAATAAAATATTATATTACGCACTAGTAATATCAAAAAAAGGAGAATTGTTGCCTATTGCAGAAATGATTACTGCCGATCACAGCACGAGAAGTATTAAACATTTTTTAAGTTATTACAGAGATTTCGTTAGATTAATGAAAAAGCAGTGGTCATTAACAAAAGTCATAATTGTTGACTGGAGCTGGGCATCTATTAATGCTATATTATGTGAATTTGTAGACCTGAAATTATTAGAATATTTGAATGTTACATTCAAAATTGTTATACATAAGTGGGATAAGCCATTAAATTTCATGATTCTATATACCTGTTGCGCTCATTTCGTGAAACATGTTCAAAGAAATGTAGAAAAGATAACTACAAATAGTAACATTTTATCATTTGTAATGTCATGTATGAAGTTGATGATACTGCAATACACTAGAAGAAGTACGTGAAATATTTAAAAATTTGATGACTGCTTTGCTAACACGTGATCATAATTTGGGATCCACATATATAGAGTGCATTTATAAAAGAATCGAAGGCCGCAGTTTCGTTACTGACAATTCGCACACAGAGGAATTAGATGAATATGAAACATATAATATAACTGCCTCGGGAAGCTACTGCGACTCGCCATTTTACGTATACTTTGATATCGAATTAAGTCATATTAAAGTACTTCTACAGTATGAAGGTGAAGATGTAGACAACAGAAACGAAATATACTGTCCGAAAATTGTAGAGCTGATTATGAAGTCATATATACCGTATTTACCCATGTGGTCGGCAATTGTTGTGAGTAAAGCAATAACTGATTTTGATAGACATAGAAATGTGTTTTTATATTTTATCCAAAATAAATTAAAATTGTTTAAGAGTACTATAAATCAAGTTAAGAATATTATTATCACATAATGTAACTATCACAGATAGTTAAATATTATTAAAAAAATACTGAATTCAGCTAATAGCTGTGAACTTAATTACAGTTAATGCAACTCGAAATTATTATTCACATGAGAATGTATCAATTGTTGACACACATTTCTTTCTGTCACTGCATAATTAGAATTTTGTTAACAATTGTATGTTGTTAACAGGAAATGACGGGAATATTCGTGCGGGTAAATAACAATTCTCAGTTATTAATTTTGTACACTTTACTTATCACCGAACTTAACAAATTTGTGCGGTTGAACGCGAGTATGAATAAACTATACAATTGTGTGGTTGTGCGATTTCAATGGCGAGTATAAATAGACTTTAATATCAGATTGTGCGACTTCGCGGGGTGTGAAGAAACGTACGAAAGAC
>JABFPO010000126.1:0-11179 GCA_022817385.1 Macroteleia sp. ZL-2020
ACGTTTGAACAGAAAATTTTGATACAGTAAAAAATTTATTCCCTTTGCTATTGAACACAAACTCGAAACCCATCGTGAATATAAAGCAAGTAATGCGTCTGAAGAAAAATCTAAACTAACAGTATAGTAATTAAAAAGTCATTAAACATACTTATCAAGAAAAGTAAGAGAAATCAAAATAAAGGAAACAAAAGAAGTTTTGCATTATTACGAAAACATATTTAGGAGAAAATACGCTGAAATAAATTGAATTACGACCAAGTTAGAGTACGACCAAAGTAGACATGCGACGAAATGAGATACGACCAAATGAGCTACGACCAAAGAAATACGACTAAATGATCTAGACCCAAGATCTTTACTGATATTTAACAATTTTAGGAATGTCTGGATGTATTTCCTTGAAGTCGATCAAGTTGTAAAGGTTTTACCGATTTAAATCCTGTATTCTATGTTATTGCAAATTTTTATCAGGGTTAAATGTTATGTACTTTTTTTATCAAGTTTGCTATGCGTCTGGAATAATAATATTACTGCCGTGTTTGTTTGATTTGATTACTTTCTTATTGAATTTCTGCGTACAAAACTTGCGAAACATTAAATTCTCTTGTTTTTTAAGATATTCTTTATTTTAAGAAACATATTTCAGTTATTAAATTGAATAAGTTTTGCATTTAAAATTACGTCTTTATTATTAAAATATGAATTGTTAATCAAATGATTTTACATTTTGTTCTTGTTACACAAGTTTTGGTATCTCTTTTTCCAATTCGGGCATTCTTATTAATGTGTCTATTTTAAATTACCGTCTTTGTACTGTGTCTGTAGATAATGAAACTTCGTAAGAAAAAACCATCTAAAGCAGGGGTTCTTAAAATAAAGCGAATGTGGTCCACTGGTCTTTTAAAAAAAAGCCTTCTTTCAATGATGAAAGAAAATAATTTAAAATCCTTCGTAATATCTGATAAGCAAATAAAAAGTATACCCCAAAACCAGAAGGAAAAAATTACACGTAAAAATATTGTCACTGTAGTACCCATTGTAGGTGACGGTAATTGTTTATTTAGAAGTTTGTCATACGCAATGTATGGTCATCAGGAATATCATACTGATATACGAAGACGCATTGTTAAGTACGTGTGCAATAATTGGGAAGAGAACAAAACGGTATTGAATTGCACTCATGTTAACATGCATTTCAACAATAAAAATGACTACTTCCGTTACATGAATCGAAATGGGACCTATGCCACGGAATATGAGGCATTTACGTTTTGTAAATTAGAAAAAAAAGAAATACGAATATACCAACAAATAAATTCGAAGGAATATAAATTAACTGGTGTTTCGTGGTACTCCGACAATGAACATGATGAGAATCCAATAAATTTGTTATTCTCAGGTTTGTAAACAGGAGGCCATTTTGAAGTTTTGCTTATGAAAGAGGATAACGAGCTTCAAAAACAATTAAAAACATTGAACTACATCGAAAGAAAAGTATTATTACATAACACAATATTGTCTGCCTCTGACGACACCAGAAAAAGTACTAATTTGTCTGCCTTTGTCGACACCACAATACATCAAAATTTGTCTGCCTCTGACGACACCATAAAAAGTACTAATTTGTCTGCCTCTGTCGACACGGTGCATAAACGAAATTTGTCTGCCTCAGTCGACACATCAAACTTTGAATATTTACTTGATCTCCACAACTACAGTCGTAATTACATTTTGCCATCATCTGCTACAAGTATAAGTCATGAAGATCAAATTTCTATCAAAAATAAGACAAAAAGTGATATTAATAGACAGTCAGTGAGTGAGAATAATGAAAAATTGTGTATTTATGACGATATATTTAATAGAGATGAATCTCACTCCAATGATTCAAGCAGCAAAAAAAGGAAAGGGTCTTCGTCACCAGTGAAAAGATCTGATAATGACTTAAATGATGTTCGCGAGCAAAATTTTACAAATAAAGCGATGCAGCAAAGTGGTAGTGCAGAAGACGCAGGTGAAAGCACAGCTGAAGGAAGGAATAAACAAAGTAAAAGTAAAGAGGAATATGAAATTCTAATTGCAAACATGTCAATGAATTCAGATCTCTTGAAAAATTCAGATGGGAATATTAACAAAGAAAGTATTCGTTTTCACATAAGAGCAGTGATGAATGAGAAGCTAAATTGCTGCTGTAGATTTCAGTTTTACGATACAAGGGTAAATAAAAGAGGAGATATGATTTATTATGCAAAATGTATTTTACCACACGCTGTAAAGCATAAATTTAAATTTTTGTTATGGGACATGGACACCCCCCACACAAATGTGGACATTTTGAGTACACATTCATTGTTTACTCATCACGAAGGAAAAGAGAAGTTGGTATTTGGACAATTGCGTGGCAAAGAAAGAGAAAATATAAAAGAAATTTTGAAGTACCGTTCAGTGGGCAGTGTTAGAAATGAGATGCTGCAATCACTTGACATGGAAAAATTAAACGACGGCTATACACAAAATTTGAAGCAACCTTATGTGTTGTATAAAGTAAATTCTGAACGAAAATGTGAAAATCGTTTAGTATTAAGATCTCGTGACTTATCAGATGTGGCACAATTGTGTATAGAAGAACAAAACAAAAATGATCCTGCTATTTTATACTTTAAAATACCTCTTCAAGTGGCTATATCCACAAAAAAACAAATACGTGCCGTAATGAAAAACGCTGAATTACTAGGAAAGAACGGATCTCATCCTATAATATTCCACTTTGATGCAACGGGTTATATATGCAGAGACCCTGATCATATCACATTAAAGAGGGTATTTTATTATTGCATGATAACAAAATTGAAACAAATAGCTCTACCCGTATTCCAATGTTTTTCGGGGGAACATGACATTAAAGCAATATGTCATATGTTAAAAGAATGCCGTTACCACATTATAAATGTGGCACATAAATGGCCATTTGCACATGCAATAGTTGTCGATTGGAGTTGGGCTTTAATAAATTCCATATTAAGAGAGTGGAATCACATGAGCATGAATGATTATTTGGAGTTAGCATATGAGTACGCAGAGAAAAATATACTGTCTTCAGAAATAACGGTGCTTCTGACTTGCTGGAGTCACATTCAGCGTAGAGTATCGGAAAAAATAAAAAAAACATAACAAAAGAAAAAGATATTAAAAATGTCTTAATGGAAATGATGTGCCATTTAATGCTTTGTAAGACATTAGAACAATTAGATATGATATTTCATGATGTATGTACTATACTAATGAGTAAAAGTCAAGACGATGTGGAAGATTGTATAAGGTTTCTAGGAGGTGAAAAATTGCGATGTAAATCAGCTTTCGAAGAAATGGAAGCAGAATTCGATGAACTGAAAGAAGTTGACGCAGAAATAAAATACACCGATGATTTCGATCATACATACGGGAATAATAAAGCAATATATGCATGTTCGCCATTTTTTAAGCGTTATTTCACGAAGTATTGCTCTATAGAGCAGACAATTAAAGACCGAGATGTTACAGATGATGAAATCACTAATAAATACTATGCTCCTAAATTTGCCGAATATATTGTACTAACAATGATACCATTTATTCCATTGTGGAGCAGATTAATGATGGACCTCGTTGATGATAATATTTCTCATTGTACGAATGCTTACGTCGAAAGCCATAATAGAGTAATGAAACATGTTACACTGAAAGGAGATCAAAGTCATAGTATAGGTGATGTTTGTAAAATAATAATGAAGGAAAATGAATGTGCAGTCATCGATTGCGGCATATCTGAAGTAACCTCAAAATGCACATTGAAATCGAAACACAAATCATTATACACGGATAAAGCAGCCGATCCGTATGCCGAAGAAACTTTCAAACAGAAAAAAGAAAAATATGATAGGAAAAAGACGTATCATTCATTAATGAATACAAAAAAATTAGCAAAGAACTTGGACAGTGAAGCCAAAGACATTAATAGAAAAGGTAGTAAATTACGTTCATTACGTAAATTACATTCAAAAGGTAAAGTTGGAAAATTGAAACGAAGCAGAACGACAATGCCTAAAAGAAAAGATTTCATAAAAAAGAAAAAACCTACAGTCCTTTCAAGTACCACGGACGACAATATGTCTGTATCCACTGTAGAGGATTTAACGATGTTACAAACAAGTGAAGATGATTCAGAACAGTGTTCGATTCATGAAATATTTGAAAATGATATTCCAAGCGAAAATGTAATAGATCAGAAACAGATTACAAATCAAATATGTTGTGCAAAAGATTTAAGTAACTTATCAGATAAAACGATGAACGTATTACTAGTGAATGAAGAAAATTGCAATTCTTTGTCAAATTTGTCGAAAGAAAACATTCCTGTCATAAAGGTTAATTTTATACCAACCTTTATTTTCCAAAATGGTGTTGTTAATAGTACGAGTTATTATTTAAAGTCTAAATCGATGTATATTAAAGTAGGAAAATATAACGTTGATACAGAGAAATGTTTATTTGCTAAAAATATATACTGTACATGTAGAGAATTTCACACTGTAGCTAGAGTAACTGGTTGGCTCGATGGTTACATTATAGATTGTTACGTGATGACTCAGATACGTAAGTGGAACAACATAATGTACTGTTGCAGCACTTATTCAGGAGCTGCGTTGGGAGATATACATAATAAGCCATTAAGTAGGCACAGTTATATATACAAGTTACAGAAGGTATTAAAAGGACGGTTATTGATGCCTTACTCTTTTGAAGGACATTGGCGTTTATTGGTAGCCGATATAGATGCTGAAACGATGTCTCTATTAGATCCGTATGGTAAAGCAGGAGATCAAGAAAGAGTAAAGAAAAAATTCGACATTTTAGTACATAATGCACCACGTGAATCGTCATTTGGTAGGCTTAAACATATTAACTGGAAATGGATTAATGACAACAAAAGTCGACCATATCAGCAACCAAGTGACACGTACAACTGTGGTTTGTACGTTATTTTCTACTGTGTAATGCTAGGTGAAGAGAAAGAAGTAAATGATTTAAATATAACAGATTTTAGACATCATGTTGCTTATACATTACTAAAAGAGTCGGAAGATTTGAGAAACGAATGCATCAGTTGTATGTCGAACGATAGATTGCAATCAAGCGGAAAGCAATGCAGTATTTGCGAACGGTGGATACATAATAAATGTATAAAAAAGGTCTATGAAGATACCAGTGAGTTAGAGAAGCAGGAAGTTCTTAATAATAGAAAAAGAAAATATCCAATGGAAATATTCAATAACAATGATAATTGCACAAATGTAAAAACAAGTATCATTTCTGTTGAAAAAGATTGTAGAGAAATATTTCAAACAAATTGCAAGCGAATGTCCATAGAAAGTAACGATAAAAGTAAAGAAGCAGGAAATTCGGCAAAACGTAAAAACACCGAAAAAGCAACGAAAAATAATAGCACACAAATGCAAAGAGTTTACAAATGCAAATTGTGTGAAAGAAATAACTGCGAAAAAATTCGAAATAATGATGTATGAATTGTGAAATTTCATTTTGTGGAGTTCCCCTGGTGGAAAAAATTTGTCTGAAAAAAGTCTGAATTTAGTCTGAATCAAACTCTGAAAACGTTCTGAAAAAAGTCACAAAATTCGGACATTTCAGACTTATTTCATCATCTATTAATAGTCTGAAGTAAGTCTGAAGAAAGTCTGAAGAGAGTCTACAGAAAGTCTGAAGAAAGTCTGAAAAAGTCTGAAAAAAGTGTAAGAAAATCGAAAATTTTACTAGAGTTCATGTAAAAAATTCGACTTTCCCCGGTGAAAATAATTTGTCTGAAAAAAATTTGTATTTAGTCTGAATCAATATCTACAAAATTTCTGAAAAAGATCTTACAATTGGGACGTTTCAGACTTATTACAGACTAGTTGTTAATAGTCTGAAGAAAAACTGAAGAAAGTCTGAAGAAAAAAGTCTGAAAAAAGTCTGAAAAAGTATGAAAAATATAAAAATTCGACTGACAGCTTGAAAAAAGTTTAAGAAATTGCAAAATTTTATAATAGTTCATGTAAAAGATTCGACTTCATTAAACTTTTGTAAGCTGTTTTAACATTTTCAAACTTTTTTCAGATTTTTTTCTGACTTTTTTCAGACTTCCTTCAGACTTCCTTTAGACTTTCTTCAGACTTTCTTCAGACTTTCCTTAAACTATCAATATCCCTGGTGAAAATAATTTGTCTAAAAAAAGTGTGAATTTAGTCTGAATCCCCTGGTAGAAAAAGGTCTGAATTTAGTCTGAATTTAATCTTAATAAATATCTGAAGAAATCTGAAAAAGTTAATACAATTGGGACGTTTCAGACTTATTTCAGACTATCGTCTATTAATAGTCTGAAAAAGACTGAAAAATCTGAAAAAAATTGAAAGAGTCTGAAATAAGTCTGAAAAATGTCTGAAAAAATCTGAAAAAAGTCTGAAAAGTATAAAAATTCTACTGACAGCTTGAAAAAATGTAATAAAATCGAAAACATTACTGGAATTTATGTAAAAGTTTCGAATCTTTTCGAATTCGACTTCCTTGAATTTTTTTAAGCTGTTTTTGATTTTTCAGACTTTTTTCAGACATTTTGCAGTCTTATTTCACACTCTTTCAGATTTTTTCAGACTTTTCAGACTGATTCAGAGTAATAATAGACGATAGTCTGAAATAAGTCTGAAACGTCTCAATTGTATGAGCTTTTTCAAAATTTATTCAGATACTTATTAAGACTAAATTTAGACTGAATTCACACCTTTTTCAGACAAATTATTTCCATCAGAGTCATTATCTAAAAAGGTTCTGAAAAAGCTCCTACAATTGGGACGTTTCAGACTTATTTCAGACTAGTTATTAATAGTCTAATGAAAATCTGAAGATAGTCTGAAAAAATTCTGATGAAAGTCTGAAAAAGTATGAAAAATGTCTGAAAAAATTCTGAAGACAGTCTGAAAAATATAAAAATTCTACTGACAGCTTGAAAAAAGTTTAAAAAATTGGACTATTTTATAAGGTTGAAATGTCCGAAGTTTGTAAGTTTTTTCAGAACGGTTTTAGAGATTGATTCAGTCTAAATTCAGACTTTTTCCAGACACATTTTTTCCATCAGGAAACGTCTACAAATAATTACTTTTGAACTACTTGCTGAAAAAATGTAGGAACCCGCGTGGAAAAAAGTAGTCTGGAAGTAGTCTGGAATTAGTATGGATAATTGGTCTGGAACCAATCTGGCCCAGACTAAAATTATTCTGGCGGAAGTCTGGTAAACGTCTAGGAAAATTGTCTGGATGCAGTATGGGTCAGGACCATTTCCAGATTCAAATTTTTTATGAGAACTATAGTATAGCAAACATATGGCGTAGTCTGGAAGAATAATATGGATAATTGGGTTAGCCAGACTACTTCAAGACTTTTCTGAGATCCGGTAGAATCTGGGGTTAAAAATAAGTCTAGATATTCGTACTTCTGCCAGATGAATTTTAGTATGAAAAACGTCTGGTTTAGTCTGGAAAAATAATCAAAATTACGGTCATTTTGGATTGGGCGTTTCGTGTCAGTAATTTTAAAAATCTAATGTCAAATTCGACTTCCGATGTCAAATATGGATTAGATCTCGAATTTGACGTCAGATTTTCAAAATTCTTATTACAAACAGGACAATCCAAAGTGGCCGTAATTTTGATTTTATCAGAAGTCTGGCATGAGGCAGGCTCGCGCGTATATTTCCAGACTACGCCATATGTTTTCCATACTATAGATTGCATAGAAAATTTGAATCTGGAAATGGTCCTGACCCATACTGTATCCAGACGTTTTTCCCAGATATTTACCAGACTTCCGCCAGACTAATTTTAATATGGGCCAGATTAGTTCCAGTCTAATTATCCATACTGATTCCGGACTACTTCCATACTACTTCCAGACTATTTTTTTCCACGCGGGAAATAACGCAACAAATTTAAAAACTCTGAACAATCGGTAAAATGTCTGAATAAAGGACCCCTTAGAATCCATTTGGAAAATGGATTTTCGCAAAATTGTTTATAAGAATGAAAAAAATGTTCTTTGAGATCTTTAAAGCAACAGTCATGATGGGGCCGACTAATGATAAGCATTACTTTTTCCTCTATAACAAGTTTTGATTCGCATACTTACGATATTTTAGACTTTCTTACTTACGTTTTTTTATTTTTTACTTATAATGAAGTTATTTGCAAAAAATCAAATATAGATATTTAATTCAATTATATAACATAGAACTTCATTTTAATTTATGTTAGCTCCCCGTAGTTATACCCTCATTGGAGGTCGCCAACAACACATGAACATGTTCATGTAAAATCTATAGTTATATTCAAATTTATTTAACGTAATTAAATAAACCAATTAAAATTATTGATGAAATATTTTATTATTGACAAAGTTCCGATCCCATTCTGGATCTTCTTCAGGTCAAAAATACGATAGTAATTTCCTTCTGTAATTTTAATATTAGTATTGATATAAAATCATCTATAATTTCGTCAAAAAGTAAAACGTTTTAATAAATAAATAAATTATTAAAATAAAATTAAAACTTAGTCCACTGGTAAAATTATCAATAAATATAGTTACAGACATAATTAGATTATATATCAGTCCAAAACTAAACTCAAACTACTTTTTTTACTTATTTTATTCGTACTTCAGGAATACCTTTCGAGGATTACAAAAAGAAAAAAAATTCGTTTTTGAAATGCAATTAAAATTTATGGAAGATACAACTTAAAGACAATATAGCTATGAAAGCTATGATAAGAAAATAGCTATGAAAAGAAAACAATTTTTTTGGTAAAATAGAAAGTTTATTTGTATAATACATATCTTAAGGAAATAATAATTAACATTAAAACAAGTAAATATACAAGTATTTTGCACAATATCATAATATTAATGTATCCAAATTTTTTTTAAGTAATAATTAATTTTTTTTATATACAGGGAGGCATTTATGAATAAAATTCTATGTGACGTATTTAATAATACAGCGATTGTGAAACTCTAAATTATTACCTATTATTAACAATATACCTATTAACGTCTTTTAACAATATGGTTTAATTTGATATTAATATATTTTATGCATAATAATAATATAAAAATTAAAATAATCAAACCTATTAAACATTCATTACTCATTAATATAAATAACTTGACATCCATTCAGATTAAAACAGAAATCTCGTTTAAAGAATTTTTAACATTTTGTCTTTAATCTTTTAAATATACTCAGAGTGAAAAAGGATAAAAATTACAGTTCTAGCCCATTAATCGTGTAGTATGTCGTTAAGAAAAACAAACTTATAGTGCCAGCACGGTAAAATTTATAGTTAAATCCATACAAATTTTACCGTGCTGGCACTATAAAATTGTCTTTCTTGCAAACATAATACACGATTTATGTGCTGGTACGGTAATTTTTTGGGTCTTTTTACTCTCAAGCTAATTATCTATACTCCCAGGAACACATGCATGCTTAAGGTTTAGAGAAAGTCAAATTGTCAGTTAAACGTTTTGAGAAGGTCAACATGCCTGCAAGAAGTTTTTATGTTCAAAATTTTCTTAAAAATCAATTACAGGTACATTGAACGAGTATAAAATGAAGTTAGGTCACCGAATTATAAAACTTATCGTTTTAATTACAATATGCCATTTCTTAGGTATAAAGTGATTTACACCCTTATACACTGACAGAAAAAAAAACCCAAAAAATATCCGTGCTAGCACATTAATCGTGTATTATGTTTCCAAGAAAGAAAATTTTCTAGTGCGAGCACGGTAAAATTGTATGAATTTCACTACAAATTTTACTGTGCTGATTTGCTATAAGTTTCTCTTTCTTACCGACACACTACACGATTAATGTGCTAGCACGGTAATTTTTTATGCTTTTTTTCATTCAGTATAGAAAAATTTTGCTACTTTCTCGCTGAAAACTCGTCGAAAATTAACCGAAAATCTCTGAAAAAAGTCTGAAAACTGGTAACAATCACTGAAAAGTCCGAATTTTTGCTTGACTTTAAGCAAAAGTAAGGGTTTTAACCGATAAAAAACTAAATAATGAAAATCTCTGACAAAAACAAACTTTAAATTTTTTCATAAAGGTGTAATGTAAATTGTGAAAAACAGTAAGTTTATTATATTTTTGGTGTTTGTACAAGTTTTTTTAAAGTTCTTTTATGTCAGAGATTTTCATCATTTAGTTTCTTATCAGTTAAAACGTTTACGTTTGCTGAAAATTAAGCAAAATTGGGACTTTTCAGTGATTATCGCCAGTTTTCAGAGATTTTCAGACATTTTCGGTTAATTTTCATCGAATTTTTAGCTAAATATTTCAACAAGGGCATAGATCTTACGTCAATTACCTTTCATGATTACGTTTACTGCATCCCTATAAGCGCGAAATATTGCAGTAATATTATATATAATATTACTGGAATATTTGTTAATAGCGTGATCGTTTTTGGGACTGTTCCGTTGTATCAGAACGCTCTTAGAACGGTGTGAATTTCAGAGTACCAATATTTTTCTCTTAACTAAACAAATCGATATAAATCGTATTTTGAAAATGCGAGATTAGTTAAGAGAAATTCTACTTAGTTATGAGAAAAATATTGGTACCCGGAAATTCTCACTGTTCTAAGAGTGTTTTGGTACAACGGAACAGTCCCAAACGAACACGCTATAATATTGTGTAATATTACAGATACCCTGGTGAAAATAATTTGTCTGAAATAAGTCTGAATTTAATCTGAATTAATATCTAAATAAATTCTGGAAAAGCTCTTACAATTGGGACCTTTCAGACTTATTTCAGACTATCTATTAATAGTCTGAAAAAGTCTAAAAAAGTTTGAAAAAGTGTAAAAAATATATAAATTTTACTGATGGCTTGAAAAAGTTTAAGAAAATCGAAAATTTTACTGGAGTTCATGTAAAATATTTGACTTTCTTAAATTTTTTTATGCTTTTTTAGATTTTTCAGACTTCTTTCAGACTTTTTCAGATTTTTTCAGACTTTTTTAAGACTTTTGCAGACTTATTTCAGACTA
Organism: Macroteleia sp. ZL-2020; assembly: GCA_022817385.1. Taxonomy (NCBI): domain Eukaryota; kingdom Metazoa; phylum Arthropoda; class Insecta; order Hymenoptera; family Scelionidae; genus Macroteleia; species Macroteleia sp. ZL-2020. Next base: position 11,151 of record JABFPO010000126.1, read on the forward strand.
TTAATAGATAGTCTGAAATAAGTCTGAAA
>JABFPO010000127.1:0-11171 GCA_022817385.1 Macroteleia sp. ZL-2020
TAAACATGATTAAGTAGCAAACTTCGGGTTCGTTATTTCAAGAGAGTTCGTAGTTACGAGAATCCATACGAGTTTGCTCTTATGTTGAACTTTACCTATTGTATTATTATTATTATTATTTCTAGTTCTCCTTCCTTCTTTGCATTTTATAATGTTAATATTCAATTTTAATGTTAAATTGCACATACAAGTTCATACATAAATTTCCAGATGTATATGTTAAACTATACTGAGAGAAGTAAATATTTTATAAATTAAGATTCAATTTTATGGATGTAACGCATTGATTTAAAAATTATAATCATGCTAATGGAAATGTTAAATTTCAAGTGTACTGTAAGTTTTCTTCATATTTTTGATAAAAACACAATAACTATAATTATAGTTTGCACTTTTTCGTATGTAAATATATAAAACACAGAAATTTATAATTATTTAAATTATTGTACAATAATTATAATTATGCGTTGAGTTTAATTTTTTTAATAGACAAAATTTTATTAAATTGATAAAATGTTTCTGTAAACAACTTGTACATTCTTATCGGTATCATATACATCCCGTGTAGAATCCCAACGTTGCAACAACGTTACCTGTAGGTTGCAAATAACTTTTCAGCAACGTTAGAGTAACCTACGTCACGTGTCGCAACGTTCGTGAACAACAACGTTCCGGTAACGATACGTAAAAAGTTAATACAACGTTTCTGATAGTTTCCTAAACGTTACAAATATATATACTAAAAATAGAGACTTATAGTCTCAAATCATTTTTGTATTTTTGTAACGTTAAGAAGATGTCGAAGAGGATCGCAAACACGTGTTACCGACATTTTTAGTTTTGTATGATATAAATATAAGATATAAATATGTTTCCTTAAATACTAATTAGTCTGCAATTTTCTAACTTTTTTTTACATGATTACACGTTAAGATAATATTATTTAATTTTATATTTAAACTTAAAATCTTGTTTTGCGTTTTGGAGATGAAAAAAAGAGAAATAATATTACGTCAAGAACTTTTTACACATCACAGCTGTTTATTATTCCAAATATTCACCCACTCATATAGAATCGCGAAGTACTTTGTATGCAATGTAACTATTATTATTACTTATTCCAAAGCAAAAGACATTATTTTCCCAAGGCAACTATCAGAAACACTGTAATAACGTTTCTGTAACGTTTTTTGAAGGGGTTCAGAACGGACATATCAATGTTGTACGAACGTTGCGAGAAGTTACTTAGGTTATAGTAACGTTACTCAAACGTTTTTGCAACCTACAGTTAACGTTGTTGCAACATTGGGGTTCTATACGGGATATATTCCTTCATTCCCACGTTATCGCAGATTTAAAATAATATACGCAGGTTTACCTAACTTATATACATTCGAAGTACATTATAAAGGATAATCTATTACAATTGGTATACTCGGTTACATATATACTGCAGATAATTACCTTGCAGTTGTGGGAAACATGAAACATCTAGTGGTCGTTTTTTAAACATTTAAAAACATTGTGACTACAATTTTAAATATGATCTTATTAATACTAACAATATTTCCAATAATGAATGCAAACTAAATATGGAATTAATTTTGTATGTAATTCATTATTATAAATATATTACATACTTTAATTTAAGGTGGTTCTTGCGTGGTGGCTCATACGATTAGAAATTGATAAAAATTTATATATATGCTCTTTAGGTATTTTTGTACACGACTGTAAAATATCAACTCAGTCTACAGATTGTAAGCTGAGTTATTAGACTTCAAAGTTGCCTTAAAATACATTGACAGTATAGGAAATGTGTTCAAGAACCCTACATTTTCCATTATAACTTTTTTTTCAAACGATTAGAAATAAACGAAAAACTAAATGAGCATAACTTATACTATATTAAACAGTTTCCGAAAGGTTTGAAGATGATCTACAGAACCGTGTTGAAATAATACAAGAAGAAAGGCAGTAAAGATGAAAAAGTGGTGCATGTCTTCCACTGAATATTTTTTGTTACATTGATAAAAAGTGTTTAAAAAAGTATTCCTGCCTAACTGTTCTGCTATCAAATTTGTAAAATTTAATCGCGTGTGTTTGTCCGTTCATATGCGAATTCGATCGTTGTTTTTATTTTGAATGCGCGATGATAAGGCTTATCTCGGCATGAAAAGAAAGACATTCAAGTTTTTGAGCGAGCAGCGATAAGTTGTGCCACCGATCGCACGTTTTTCGGGTTTTGTTACTTTTGCGCCTTTATTGTTCCGACGCGCCCAGTTCGCTCTTTGTGCCCTTTTATTCAAGGTACGAGTTCGGTTCGCGTCTCCTGAAAAAAGGCAACTTTTATTCTGTAAGATAAAGTTGGCGTTAACTGTGGTGCCACGTGCGTGTGCGCGATTGGTGTGAGCCTTGTCCGGGCAAAAGGGACAATTGTTTAAAATAAAGGTGTGTGATCAAAAAAAGGGTTTCCTGAGTCATTTTTCGACGACCTTCACCACTCCCTTGGAGCTCGACAGCCGGGGAAAGAAGAGCCAACATCACTGCAAAATCAAGCGAAGAAGGGCTGCGAAGGTCTCCCGACGCCCCCTTGGATAGCTCAACATTTGGTGACCCCGACGTGATTATCTTCTTCACCCCCATAGCTAAAAATCGCTCAGGAAAACTTGTTGCAAATCTATTGGCATCTTTATCATGTGCGAGTGAGATCGCGTGATTCATCGGCCCCCTATTCTCGCTTCCCCGCTCGAAGCACCAACAAACCGCTGCTGCTGGCCACCGCTCCTCGCTTCCCCGCTCGAAGCGCCAACAAGCTGCTGCCGCTGGCCACCGCTCCTCGCTTCCCCGCTCGAAGCACCATCAAGCTGCTGCCGCTGGCCACCGCTCCTCGCTTCCCCGCTCGAAGCGCCTACAAGCTGCTGCCGCTGGCCACCGCTCCTCGCTTCCCCGCTCGAAGCACCAACAAGCTACTTCCCCAGCCAAGCTCGCTGCCGAGATACCGCGCCGCGCCGGCGGAGAAACTTGCTGCCGTCGGACGTCCTAGTCCGAGCGGTATCTGGAGAACCGCTTGTCCCTCAGCCTCGCGGTTGAAATCCAGGGTGCAATATGAATGACTCTTGCCGACGGAGAAGTTAGATTCTCGTCGCACTATTTTCAGTTACATAAAAGCTGAAATTTGAATATAACTTTCGTGCGCGATTTTATATATACACATATATATTTATACATTGACAGTTTGCCTATTAGGACTCCGAGATTCGTGTCCGAGAGCCTCGTTAGCTCCACGAATCGGTACCCTAAGTTAACCTTTCCGCAGCCTTCCAAAGCGCAAACAAAGAGGTGAAGATTTCTTATTTGGCTAATCGTTCGAGAGTCGGATACTCCGATCACGGAACTTCCGCGCGTGGAATACGCAGACTTTGATTTGGTGATTATAAATATACTTAGCGAGCCTTCAAAATGCCGCCAAAAGTCTCTCTATCTGCACTTGATCAGATATTGAGTGAAATAACCGAGCTCTTTGATTCAATCGACGTCGCATCGGCCCTTATCCAGGATCCAGCGTCTATTTCACCACCGAAAGCGCGATCCAGGCTAGCCTACATCACTCCCCTATGGGAAAAATGCCGGATGCTGAATTCGCAGGCAAACCAGGAGGCCGACGAGACTGCTCGCGAACAACTTCCCTACTTCTCGAAGAAGCTCTTCGCCACGAAAGAAATGCTGATGCTCGAAGTCTTTGACATTCTCCGAGAACGCGCCGACTCCCTGAGTTCAGAAAACACGCAAACCGCTCCTGAAGCTGCTGCCCACGCGGAGCCATCGCTGACCCATCGCTCTTGCGGAGTCAACCCGGCGACTCACCCAGGTACCGCTAATGTCTCTCCCACATTTCAGTGGCTCTTATCTTGAATGGCCCTCATTTCGCGACTATTTCACGTCTCTTTTCATTAACGACAAATCTTTTGATAACTTACAACGGTTACATTATTTAAAATCTTGTTTAGATGGGCAGGCCGCGCAGTTAATCAGTTCCTTGTCGATCACCGCTGAAAACTTCTCCGTGGCATGGGATTTGTTGTCATCGCGCTACCAGAATAAACGTAAATTGATTGCAATCGGGTTAAATGAATTGTTCTCTGTTCCTCCAGTGACTCAAGAATCTGCAACCGGGATTAGAAATCTGAGCGACGCGACGCGTAACGCGGTTCAAACGCTCACGAATTTAAAACGTCCCACTCCTCATTGGAGTGATATGCTCGTGCATTTAACCGTTTCTAAGCTCGACCGAAACACCAGACGAGCCTGGGAATTGCAGTTGGGTGACGACGACGAATATCCCGCTTTCGAAAAGCTGCAATCATTTTTGAATATTAGAATTCGCGCGCTCGAGTCAGTTCAAGCTTCCGACATTGCCAATCCGCGACTCGTTACTTCGTCTACAAAAACCACGAATGTTCGAACGCACTTCAGCGACGCCTCCTCATCTAAATGCCCTGTCTGTGAAAAGAGTGGCCATTCCATTTACAAATGCGCTGAATTCGCCAAGAGTAATATTGACAAGCGGATCGAGTTGGTCAATAGATTGATGTTATGTTATAATTGTTTGTCACGAAACCATGTACAATCGCAATGTGAAAGTGAAAAATTATGTCGAAGATGTGGTAAACGTCACCACACGATGCTGCATCGCTTTGTTGGAAACGCTTCGAATTCCGTGAATCAAATCGCCACCGAGCGATCTGTCGCCGCGCCGCCGTGTAATCCTGCTAATTCGCCGTCGTCTGTAACCGCCGGGCCTTCGTTCGCCATGTCTTCGTTCTCGCGTCAATCTGAACGCTCAAACGTAGTACTCGCGACCGCGTGGGTACAAGTTTCATGTTCCTCACAACGCTCCGCTAAAGTTCGAGCCCTTCTTGATCAAGGTTCTACTCATTCGTTTATTACACAGGAACTTGCGCGCGCGCTGGACGCACACACATATCCGGTGTCCGCGTCATTGCACGGAATCGGTGATGTCTCTGCGGGCAACATTTCGCTCGTCGCGCCGATTTCTATTTCTTCGCGCTTCGCTGGCCATACAGTATTCTCGACCGACGCAATGATCATACCGTCGCTGACCTCATATGTGCCGACTTGTAAATTTTCAGCGGAGGAATGGTCGCATCTTCGCGGCCTTCCGTTAGCGGACCCTGATCCCTTCTCTGATGCTCCGATCCATCTTCTTATCGGTGCTGACATTTACGCATACGCGCTTCGTGGAGGAATGCGACGCGGGTCGCCGGATCAGCCTATCGCCCAAGACACCGCGTTTGGTTGGGTTATTTCCGGCAACGCGAGCAAATGCATTCCCCCTCTCGCACCCGAAGTTCACGCGCATTTGTTAAATGTACGAGTACCCTTAGAGGATTCTCTCAAACGTTTCTGGGAAATAGAAGAGGAATTCGGTACTTCTAGATCTGCCGTCGACGAAGAGTGCGAACGCCATTTTGCCGCTACTCATTCGCGCGCGCCGGATGGACGCTACACGGTTCGGATACCGTTTAAAAAGGACACACTTCTACATTTTGATGACTCTCGCCGCCGCGCAGATCAGTTGCTTCTTTCGCTCGAACGACGGTTCGCTCGCAACCCGGCTCTTCGAGATAATTACCACGCGTGCATAAATGATTATCTTCAACACGGACATATGGCTCCCGCGGATGAGGTATGTTCCAATGACGCTCCATGTGTTTATCTTTCCCACCATCCGGTACTAAAGGACAGTAGTACGACAACAAAATTGCGTATCGTTTTCAACGCGTCCGCACCTTTGTTCGGTAAATCATCCCTAAACGATCTGCAATTGGTCGGACCAAAAATGCAGTCCGATCTCCCTCTGTTAATCGCTCGATGGCGCCTGCATCGTTTCGCATGTTGCGCTGACATCGAGCAAATGTATCGGCAAATTCGCGTCGCCGACGAGGACTGCGACACGCAGAGAATACGATGGCGTGATTCCCCTGAGCTGCCCATTAAAAGCTTTCGCCTTCTGACCGTCACTTTTGGCACCGCTAGCGCTCCGTTTCTTGCGCAACGTGTTCTGCGCCAACTCGCGGATGACGAAGGATCTAATTTCCCCATGGCCGCGCAAATTGTGCGTTCAAATTTTTATGTGGACGATTGTTTGTTTGGTGCGGACGATGTGTCCACCGCGCGTCAAATCATCCAACAGCTGAACTCGCTGCTTCAACGCGGTGGCTTCTCCCTCCGCAAATGGGCGAGTAACGATTCCGCGCTCTTAGTTGATATCGACACAAGCAATCACGGGCTAGCCATTGAACGAGACCTTCTTCCCAACGATAGCCTAAAGGTGCTCGGTATACAGTGGAATCCCGTTTCCGATTCCTTCACGCCATCGGTCTCTCGCGCCAAATGCAGCGTGATTACGAAACGGACGGTCTTGTCAATCATTGCTCGGTTGTACGACCCCCTCGGTTGGCTTGGTCCCGTCGTAATTACCGCCAAGATTTTCATGCAATCGCTTTGGTCTCTGAAGTGTGAATGGGATGAACCCCTTCCAAATCATCTCGCTTCCGCTTGGATGGATTACCATGACGCACTTCCGTCCTTGCTCGACGTTTCAATCCCACGGTGGATTAAGATAAGCCCCAGTTCGGCTCGTGTCGAAGTGCATGGATTTGCGGACGCCTCGAGCAAAGCGTATGCCGCGGCTATATATTTGCGCGTGTCTGAACCCCCCGGGAGTGTTCATGTTTCGCTTCTAGTTTGTAAAACGAAGGTCGCCCCTGTGCGTACTCAAAGCGTTCCGCGCCTTGAATTGTGCGCGGCACTTCTACTAGCGAACACGCTCGCCACAATTCGGTCAATTCCTGAATACAACACTCCGTTGACCTATTGCTGGACCGACTCCAGCATTGTCCTCTCATGGCTCTCTCGTAACGCGTCATCCTACGCTACCTTCGTGGCTAACCGAGTTTCCCAAATTCATGCACTCTGCGGGAACATTGAATGGCGTCATGTACGCAGCGCCGACAACCCTGCGGACCTGGGCTCTCGTGGAGTTCCCCCGCAAGAAATCGCCACCTCGTCGCTGTGGTGGCATGGGCCTCCATGGCTTGCTCTTGATGAGTCAGAATGGCCACACGAACTTCCTACGGTACCATCAGACGCTCCGCTAGAAATGAAGGTGACTTCTTCCTTCGCGCGTTCCGAAGGCGTAGTCGACCTTTCCTTCATGCAGAAATTTTCGTCATGGAATCGTTTGCGTCGGGTAGTCGCACTTATGTTGCGATGGTTTGATCGCTGTGCCAAGCCCCCTGTCATCACCACAGGTGTAGTCGAAGGCACCGAAATGATGCGCGCCGAATTAAAAATTGTTTCGTTGCTTCAACGAATGCAGTTTCCCGAAGAACTGTCCATGCTCCGCGCCGGTTCTACCGTTCGGAACTCTAGTAAGTTGGCTAGTCTAACTCCATTTTTGGATTGAGAGACGGACTTATTCGCGTCGGCGGGCGTCTCAGCCTGGCCGACCTTTCATTCGACGCAAAACACCCATTGGTATTACGTTCTTGTTTTGTCACGCGACTCATCATTTCCGACGCACACACGAGGTCATTACACGGTGGAGTCTCGCTTACCCTCAGTACCCTTCGAGATCGGTTTTGGGTCTTGCAGGCCAAAAAGTTGGTGAGATCAGCTATTTTTCATTGCGTTCCGTGCGCGCGGCTTCGCGCTTCTGTCGCTCGACAATTAATGGGATCATTGCCCCCGCAACGTGTTTTACGTTCGGCACGACCCTTCCTCATTTGCGGAGTGGACTATGCGGGTCCGGTACAGGTACGTATGGCGGGCGGTCGCGGACAACGCGCTCATCCTGCTTATATCGCAGTTTTCGTATGCTTCGCTGTAAAGGCCATTCACGTCGAGGTCGTTAGCGCGTATACGAGCTCGGCATTTCTCGCGGCGTTTCACCGCTTCTGTGCTCGACGCGGACTTCCAAAACGCGTCTATAGTGATCACGGCACTAACTTCAAAGGCGCGGACAACGAATTAGCGGCAGCGTTCCGGTCCGCTACTTCGGCTCCAGAGTTCTGTTCGCGTCTGGCAGCTGACCAGATCGAATGGAAGTACATTCCCCCCGCTGCCCCACATTTCGGCGGCTTGTGGGAAGCCGGCGTGAAAAGCGTTAAAACGCATCTTAAGCGTTTATTGCGGGCTTCGACTCCAACTTTTGAGGAGCTTACCACGTTATGTGCGCGCGTGGAAGCCTGTCTTAACTCGAGGCCCCTCGCTCCGCTCACGAACGACTCCGATGACTTGGACGTTTTGACCCCGGGTCATTTTTTGATTCATAGACCGTTGATCGCCGTTCCGGAGGCGCCCTTGCCCGACATGTCCTCCTCGCGTCTCAGTCGTTGGCAAGGCTGGCAGCGCGCCTTCTTTTGGCGCCGCTGGACTCGCGACTATGTCAGTTCTCTCCAGGCGCGCTCGAAATGGAGGGTGTCGGAAAAACCCTTGCGAGTGGGCGAAATTGTTTTGTTGCGTTCCGACAACCTCCCCCCTACTAAGTGGAACCTGGCTAGAATAACTCGACTCCATCCTGGCGAAGATGGACTTCCTCGTGTGGCAACCGTACGCACGGCTACCACGGAACTAACTCGTCCAATCGCGAAGTTGGCACCTCTTCCGGTCTTTGATGAGACGTTCGCCAGAGAAGGAAACGAGTATGTTCGTAGGGGTTGATCCTAAGCCCGCAATGCGACACGTCCGTAACTGTTGCGAATCGGAAGGCGGACGGGATGTTCTGCTTCTAAATTTGTAAAATTTAATCACGTGTGTTTGTCCGTTCATATGCGAATTCGAACCATGTTATTATTTTGAATGCGCGATGATAAGGCTTATCTCAGTGTGAAAAGACACATCAAGTTTTGAGCCAGCAGCGATAAGTTGTGCCACCGATCGCACATTTTCCGTTTTTTTTTGTTTCTTTTGTGCCTTTATTGTTCCGACGCGTCCAGTTCGCTCTTTGCGCCCTTTTATTCAGGGTACGAGTTCGGTTCGCGTTTCCTGAAAAAGGCAAATTGTATTCCGTTAAGTAAAATCGGCATTAATTGAGGTGCCATGTGCGTGTGCGCGATTGGTGTGAGCCTTGTCCGGGCAAAAGGGACAATTATTTAAATAAAGGTGTGTGATCAAAAAAAGGGGGTCCTGAGTCATTATTCGACGACCTTCACCACCCCCTTGGAGCTCGACAGCCGGGGGAAGAAGAGCCAACATCACTGCAAAATTTAGCGAAGAAGGGCTGCGAAGGTCTCCCGACGCCCCCTTGGATAGCTCAACACCTACACAACATGGTTTTATTAAAAAACGCTCTACGTTAACTAACCTCTTGATATTTTCACAATTTATTTACAATAATTTCAATTACACTAATCAAATAGATGTTATCTATACTGATTTTTCAAAAATATTTGACATTTTTTACCATAAAATATTTATTGATAAACTAAACCGGATAAATATTTCGTCTAATTATATTGATATTATAGCAAATCATCTTGAATACAGGACAAACATCGTCAAATACGCTGGATTTGAATCTTGTCCCTTTCATCCAAGGTCTGGTGTTCCACAAGGTTCGTATCTTGGGCCTCTTTCATTCATAATATCAGTAAATGATGTGCCAGATATTATTTCATGTTACATACACATTTATGCAGATGATATGAAATTATACCTTTCTAATAACAGTACAAATGATTGTGAACATCTTCAATCTAATGTGAATAAGTTTGTGGGTTGGTGTCATAATAACAAGCTATCATTAAATCCGACAAAATGTCAGGTATGTCATATTATAGAAAATCTAAATATATTACACGTACGCAATCAATAGGATTTCGTTACAGTCAGTTTCTCATAAAAAAGATCTGGGAATAATTTTCGATTCACGTTTAACATTCGAACCACAATTGGAATCTGTTGTTCTTTCTGCTAATAAAGCATTGGCATTTATCTTAAGACTTGGACGTAATATTCAATCTACAGAGAATCTGACAATTATGTTTCTATTGATGGTTAGACCAAAATTGGAACATGTTAGTGTTATTTGGTCTCCGATACAACGTTATGCTATTAAAAATATTGAGGCATGTCAGCGCAGATTCTTAAAGTATTTAGAATTCAGACGTATAGGCAAATACGTCACCGAGATGTATTGATAATGATTATCTGTTATCTGAATATAACTTTATGAGTTTAGAAAATAGACGTAATCTACTATTGATCTATTATGCGACTCATTAAAATGTTAATTTCTGCCGCAACCGATTATGTCAAAGTCAATATTGGGGTAACCCGCTGAACTTGTAAATAAATAAATAAATAAATAAATAAATAAATAAATAAATAAATAAATGAATGAATGAATAGATGGGATTATTGTTTTCAATAGTAATTTAACAACAAATACTCCGATCGACATTTAATGAGGTACTATTTTAACTATAGTATCTATTTTAACTATAGTAACTATTTAAATTGTATCTGAAATTGTTTACACCGTTTTTACACTACAATTACACCAGTGAAAAAAATATAAAAATTTCGCATCAAAAAGTTGTATGCTTAAATGCACTTTCTATTCTTAGTGGTATTCTTAGTGTAAACCAGGTGTATAAATTCCTGCATTCAAAGTTTGCGTGTAAAATTAATGTAATTCGGATGTATTCTTAGTGTAAAACCAGTGACTCAATTTTTGCATTCGAATTTAAGGTGTAAAATTGGTGTAATTTAGGACGTATTCCTAATGTGAATCCGGTGGATCAATTTCTTCACATAACGATTGTGTGTAAAATTGAAGTAATTTGGGTGTATTCTTAGTGTAATCCCGGTGTATCAACATCTGTATCTGAATTTTGAGTGTAAAATTGGTGTAATTTACGTATATTCTTGGTGTAAACCCGGTGTATCAATTCATGTACCCGAAGTTTGGGTGTGAAATTGGTGTAATTTGGGTGTATGCTTGGTGTAAGTCCGGTGTATCAATTCCTGTATTCAAAGTTTGGGTGTGAAATCGGTGCAATTTTGGTGTATTCTTAGTATAAATCCGGCGTATCAATTTCTACAGCCGAAGTTTGGGTGTAAAATTGGAGTAATTTAGGTGT
>JABFPO010000128.1:0-11169 GCA_022817385.1 Macroteleia sp. ZL-2020
ATAAACAATATATTGCAAAATAGACATGAAACGTTAACTTTAATTTTCGGTTTTATGAATTCAAAGTTTTATTTTAATTAAGTTAAGTTTTCTTTTTTTTAACTCGGATTTATTTGCTCGCCGGTTCCAGGGTTCTAGGGAAAGAAATAAGTTTTATTTACGCTTATTTTAAATGTTTAAGAAAATTATATTAAAAAAAAAATATAAAAAATACAAATATATAAAATATAGAATTTATACAATACAAAAAATAATATATATAAAAAAAATGAATTTAAAGTTACAAAAATAATACAAGTAAATAATATATATATATATATTTGAGTCATGGTCCGATCACCGCACCCTAACAGAATAAAAGGTTTCTGGCCAAAGAAACGTTTGTTTAAACTAGAAGAAACGTTCGGAACGTAGACAAAACCTCCTAGAAACGTTTAGGCATTCAAACGTTTAAGAAACGTTTATAAAACGTTTACGTTCTGTCGGGGCAGTTTTATTCTATAACAAAAAGAAAAGAAAAATACAATTTTAATTATTTTGTGTTCATAGTAGGTTCCCAAGTGGAAAAATTTCTCTGGATTTTGCTGGAATTTCTCTGAAAAAGTCTGAAAATCTCTAGAAATCTCTAGAAATCTCTGGAAATCTCTAAAAATCTCTGGATGTTGTTTACATTAGTCTCGAATTTCTCTTTTTTTTTCTGGATTTTTTCTGGATTTTTTCTGGATTTTATCTGGATTTTTTTTAGATAGTATATCTTGAAAATAGCCCAGAATTTTACTGGATTTTTTCTGGATTTTTTCTGGAATTTATCTGGATTTCATCTAGATTTTTTCTAGATATTTTATCTTGACAATATTCCAGAATTTTACTGCATTTTTTCGAAATATTCTCTGCTTTTTCTCTGGATTTCATATATTAAAAGATTTTCTGTGTCAATATCCTAGGTGGAATAAAAGTTTCAGATATGTCTTAAAAACGCAAATATAAAAACGAAGAGAATTTATAACTAAAAATAAATTCCATTAAAACTAATTACTGTAACAAATTCTAAATATATGAATTGTTTATAACATGTATTAACAATATTATTGTAAAATAAACAAAATTTTATATTATGCATAAAAATTCGCACTTTTTTTTATTTGTTACATAACAAATAGATTTATGACGATGAGTCGTCATTTCTTATTTATCTTAATTGTTTATAACTTTTATAAATATAATATTGCAAAATAGAAAAATTTGATATTATGCACAGAAATTTACCGGATTTTTTGTGTGTTCTACAGAAGAAATAAATTTATAAGAATCTGTCAACATTTTTTAAATATCTTGATTGTTTGAAATTTTTATAAATAATATTATTGCAAAATAAAAAATTTGATATTATGCATAGAAATTCGTCGGATTTTTTTATGTTTTACAGAATAAATAAATTTATAAGAATCCGTCAACCTTTTTCAAAAATTTTGATTGTTTATAACTTTTATAAACAATATTATTGCAAAATAGAACAAATGTGATATTATGAATAGAAATTCACCGAATCTTTTTTAAGTTCTGCAGATTAATTAAAAGTATACAAATCCGGCTACATTTTTTAAGTATCTTGATTGCTTATTACTTTTATAAACAATGTTATAGCAAAATAGAAAAATGTGATATTATACATAGAAATGCGCCGAAATTTTTTTAAGTTCTGCAGAATAAATAAATTTATACAAATCCGTCAAGCTTTTTCAAAAATTTTGCTTGTTTATAACCCTAATAACCAGCGAATATGCAAACAATTTACATAATGTTTACGTAAAGAGGGGTCCTCATTGGTCTTGTTCGTTTACATAAATTGTATACATAACAGTAGCGTAGCTGACCCTTTCGTTCGGGGGGGGGGGGTTTACCATAAAACTTTACCATAAAACGAGTAATATGAAATTATTACATAACTGAAGTCATTGAATAGTAAATTTAATGGTATTTCATCGTTATAATGCTGGTTGAACTTTTTTATTTACATTCCATTTCGTTTTCATTACTGCTACTCATAAACATTTCAGCATAAATTTGAAAACTTTCGGGGGGGGTTTGAACCCCAAAACCACCCCTATATCTACGCCACTGATACATAATATACAGTTTTTTGTTTTAATCAATTAATTTAGATAATATACTTTAAAAGTTGCTCTTTATATATTATTTTAAACAAAAAATAATAATTTGTAACTAATAATATATAAATATTTGTGTTTAAATTATTAATTTGAGTTTAAATTATCGTCTACATATTTATTCACATATTGTCATTTGAATTTAATGAATTCTATAGTACAATTGAATTATAAAAAAAGTATATAAAAATAATTGAAAATTTAATTTTAAATGCCGAATATTTTTAATTCAGAATTCGATTTTCCACATTCTGTTAATATCTATTTTTATAAAATATTTTTTGTTAGACTCGTTAGTTGCAACTTGCAATACAATACGGGTGTCATATATGGCGTGTTCGGAAAGGAAAAATTATTAATATTAATAAACAACAGACATTTCAGTCTACATGAGTGCGTCCTTTATTAATATTAAGTATTGTTATTTCCCAAACACGCCAATAAATTAAAAAAAAAACATACCAGTTTTATGAAATATGCGTGTTTCTGTTTAATTTATATATTAATAGAACAAACATATAAACAGTGTTGCGTAAACTACCTTTTCGTACCTTTATTGCTGAATTTGGAAGCGAACAATATATTTTATATTAATAACAAGTATTCAATTAATTGTATACAAGTGCATCCTTTATTAATATAAAATATTGTTCAATTTTGAATCCAGCAATAGGCGGTTGGCGTTTCTAACAGGCAGTTGCGTGACGCGTTCAGTCGCGTTCAGTTCGCGGCGGTTTCATGTGGATCTTTAATCCATATTTTGTCGGCGACATTTTAATACTCTTAATTAGAATATTAATAGAATGATTTGGAGGACCTGTTGAGGACGTAAACCTGATGTCCTTTTATCAGTTTTTAGTTTTATGCGGTGAGGAATCGAGGATGTGATTTGGAGGTTTCCCTTTGTCGTCGTTTTTTGTAACTCATCCATTTCAGGTTATGTTTTCTTTCTTTGTTTGTTGTAATAAATGTTAATTAGCATACAATTAATTATATGTGTTTGTAACGTGTATTTTGAAATGTTACACGTTGCTCTAAGTTACTTATTGTTAGTTTTTGTAAAAAATAATTCCGTGAGTTTCTATGCACAATATCTCATTTCATCTATTTTGCAATATATTGTTTATATAAACAAAAAATGTTTACTATTATTTATAAGTGAACTTATTTTGTTATAAATAAGAAAAATTCGTCAAATGTCTATGCATAATATCATATCTCGTTTATTTTGCAATAATATTGTTAATAAATGTTACAAATTATTTATATATTGATAAATAGTTTTATTAATTAGCTTTAATTAAATTTATTTTTAATTACAAATTCTCCTTATTTTTATGGATGTGACTATTCGCACGCCGCCCGTGACTCGTTCTCGTGCCCCGTGCCACCCGTGCAGCATTATGATACACTCGTTCACCCGTGCCACCCGTGCAACATTATGATACATTTGACCACCCGTGCCCCGTGCCACCCGTGCAACATTTTGATACATTCGATCACCCGTTCCACCCGTGCCCCGTGCCACCCGTGCAACATTATGATACTTTTGATCACCGTGCCCCGTGCCACCCGTGCAACATTTCGATACGTTCGATCACCCGTGCCCCGTGCCACCCGTGCAACATTACGGTACATTGAATCACCCATTCCACCCGTGCAACATTACGATACATTTAATAACCCGTGCCCCGTGCAACATTATGATACATTGGATCCCCCATGCCACCCGTGCCACGTTATGATACGTTCGATCACCCGTGCCCCGTGCCACCCGTGCAACATTACGATACGTTTGATCACCCGTGCCCCGTGCCACCCGTGCAACATTTTGATACGTTCGATCACCCGTTCCACCCGTGCCCCGTGCCACCCGTGCAACATTATGATACGTTCGATCACCCGTTCCACCCGTGCAACATTACGATACATTCAATCACCCGTGCCCCGTTCCATTCGTGTAACATTACTATAAATTTAATCACCCGTGCCACCCGTGCATCATTACGATACATTTAATCAACCGTGCCACCCGTGCAGCATTAGCATACATTTTATCGCCCGTTCCACCCGTGCCCGTATCACCCGTGCAGCATTGTAATATTATACATTTGATCACCCGTTTCTCCCATGCAGTATTATAAAATTACAATTTCGTTCACCCGTTTCACAGTTCCACCTCCTATAGCATCATCATATAACAGATTCTTTCACCCGCTCCACTATTGCTTTAATAAAATAATTTATTATTTTTATTATTATTTTTATTATTATTGATAATTATTTATTATTACTATTATTAAATTAAATTATTATTTCTTTGGTATATAATATATCAGTTTTAGTTTGGAAAATAATTACAATACTTAAATTAAATTATATTTATATGTAGAAGACGGACATTTTTCCAAACAAACAAAATTAAATAGTTTTTTTTATTTATTAATCAATTTAATTCTAATATTTCTTTTTTGTTATTTCATTTCATGTATCATTTACAATTATCAGATAACTGAAATAAATTCTACAAAGCCTTAAAACCCCTATATTCATTTTGATACACTCTTTACTTTAGTTCAATAACATTGCATAATATTTTATAATAATGTAGGGACAATTAATTCGATTCTATTAATTCTGCAATGAAATGTTTATGAAATTACAAAAAACAAAAATTTTTTTAATCCATTTTAATACGATTTCGGCTACTGGGATTATGCGCGAAAATTATTTGTTAATGTATTTTTTTATTTGTTACTAAATAAGTTCACTTATGAAAATAAGTCATTTTCTGTTTATCGTTTTTTTTATAATTTGTATAAACATTGTTATTGCAAAATAGATCAAATGTGATATTATGTACACAAAGTTACCGAATTTTTTTTTGCAAAATAAGTTAAATTCGGTGAATTTTCGCGCATAATATAACATTGGATCTAGTTTGCAATAATATTGTTTATACAAGTTATAAAAAATCGAGACATATAAAAAATGTTGTCTTATTGTCATTAGTCAACTTATTTTTTAAAAAATAAAAAAAAAATTGGCGAAATTCTACGCATAATATCACATTTGGTCGATTTTGCTATAATATTGCGAAGACAACCACATTTTGCGCTGTTACATATCGTTTTTCTGACAATTTCTGACAATTTCTGACAATTTCTTTAAAAATTTCTCTGACAATTTTTCTGACAATTTTTCTAACAATTTTTCTGACAATTCCTCTGACAAACTTTGTTGTTTTTTTGTTGGCAGACTTTATCAGAGAAACTCAGATCTGTAAGAAAAACTCAAATCAAAAATCAAAAAAAAAAAAATCAGAAAAGTCATTTGCATGAGAGAAGTCAGAGAAAGATCAGAGTAAGTCAGAAAAAAAAAGTTTTGTAAACAATCATTTCTGACATTTTTTAAATTGTCAGAATTTAACAGAAAAAGAGGCAGAAAATTTTTTTCCACAAGGGTTGCAATAAAATAAAAATATTTTATAGCAACGTAAGGACAAGGAATTCATGCGTCCCAGCAAACGGGAAATTGTAGAGCTTTATTGTACGTGAACCTATTTCAAAATGTTTTAATTATGAATTGTGCACGACATTTTAATACTTTTTAATTTCATAATAATTCTAAAAGTTTTAAAATGTTTGAATATATTTCCAAATGTTTTAAAAAGTTTCTAAATATTGTAAAAAGTTTCTAATGTTTTAAATTTGGGCGTTGTTGAAACTAAGAGAGTTATAGAAATTTCAACAAGTTTTAAAATTTATGCACTTGAAAAGTACATTTTAAAACATTTTGAAATGTCTATAACTCTATTACTTTCAACAAAGCGCAAATTGCAAACATTTAGAAACTTTTAGAATTAGGTGTATTAGATATTATGCATAGAAATTGGCTGACTTTTTTTTTATTTGTAACAAAATAAGTTCACTTGTAAATATTGGTAATATTTTTCGTTTATATTGACTTTTTATAATTTATATAAACAATATATTGCAAACTAGACATATTTTACCCAGAAATTCACCGAATTTTTATTCTTTATTTTTATTCTTGTGAAAATTTGTAAAAATTTTTTATTATATTGATATTTTATTATTTATACAAATAATATTATTGCAAAATTGACCAAACTCGATATTCTGCATATAAATTCATTTAATTCTTTTTAATTGTAACAAAATAAATTGATTTATGAATCTTTTTAAAATTTTTCTATTCGTCTTTATTTTTTATCAATTATATAAACAATGTTACTGCAAAATAAACCAAATGTCATTTATGGTTTAGGCTTTTTTAGAAAAATAAAGATAAATAAAAGATTTTGCATAGCATCTCATTTGCTCTATTTTGCATTAATATTATTTATATAAATTGAAAAAAATCAATTTAACCAAAAAATTGTTACTAATATTTATAAGTGATCTTATTTTGTTATGAATAAAAAAATTTGGCGAAATTCTATGCATAATATCTCATTTAGTATATTTTGCTATAATATTGTATATAAATTATAAAAAATCAATATAAATATAAAATATAGAAGAACTTATATTGTTACAAATAAAAAAAAACTTTACGAATTTCTTTGCATAATATCTCATTTTGTCTATTCTGCAATATATTGTGTAACATTCCGGGTTCACTCCCTTTATATAAAGTCCTTTTAATTTTAATATTTAAGTTTTTTGATTTTTATGTCAAACTTCTACAGTTTAACGTAAGAATTTAAAAAATAAGTTTACTTAGGTTAAATTACATTTTCTTTAATATTTATGACATTTTACTTGAACTTTAACAGTTCGAGCATATAATATTAATTTTCTTTATTATTTATGATATTTTTAATTGAACTTTATCAGTTCGAGCACATTTTTATTTAAAATATAATGTTAAAATAAATTATTCTTTTTTTATAACACTCTCAGATCATTTTATATGATGTATGCATATATAACGATATTGATATCGTACTTTCAATGTTCATCATTGAGCGTTGAGGGATTTTTTAGTATATTAATAATATTAAACAAATAAGGGACCTGAAATGATCAAATGTTTATGATTTGTTATGACAAACATAAAAAATATATAATTTACCTTAAGAGCAATCTCCTTAGCGGAAACTTGCTGCCCAGATAGCAAAAGATGGACTCAATATTTTGTCCATTTTCTACACATAGAATGTAGTATATATGATTGACAAATAATTGACATTTAATGTAGCCATCAATTGTAAAATTAATAGAAACAATTCAATCTTTTATCAATCATAGATCAATCATATAACGTTCAGATTTATACTTTATTGGAATCTGATGCGGACGTATGTTTGTACAATAATAGACCAATGTCATGTAGTACATGATGAAACTTTAATTCCACCATAATGTAGTACATAATAATGCAATGATGGAATAATGATGGAATAATCATGGCGGTAATTACGCATGCGTGAACTGAACATTACAATATCGGCAAAATGTATCTCGTTTATTCGTTAAGTCGTGTACAAGTTTAATGAGTTAAGAGACGCTTTTGATATAAAAATATTTTAATTAATATATTATACAAATTAGAGTATTATTATTCATTGAATTTTTCCTTTTTGAATAGCATGCGCGTGAATGAAAATTTATTGACACGTAAGATATTTATAAATCACACAAATACATAAACATAACCTAAATTACATGTCAATAAATTTTCAATCATTCATCAATAAAATTAAATAAACAATTTTTTTAATGTAGGTGTAGTTTTAAATATCAGTTTCTTAATTATTATTATTCATGTACGTTAATTATTAACAAATAACAAAAAATTCTGTTAACTATAGATTTTCAGGTTACAAAATCTAATCCATCTGATTGACATATTAACACACCTTAATGCGGACGTATATTTTGTCCATTATTTGACAATCAATATACATCACATGTAGCATTAATGTATAAATAATTGATATGATCATGCTATCTGGGATATAGCCAAGAAAAACTTGATAAAAATGTCTCCGAAAAAAGCGAAAGCAATTGAAACTTCTCCTTTGTTACGAACATTGCAGCCTTCAGTATTTTGCAGGTAGAAAATTACTTTCTCTTTTTGGGTTTAGCTATGAGATACATGTTGCAATTTGACTACACTGTGTTGGCACTCATTTATCGAGTCAACTTAAACATCTAATTTATCATAACGAATAATTTAACAGTTACAAAATCATACTGGCTAATAGCAATTCTGCCTTCTTATATACAAACTAATCTTGTAATGATCATATTACAGTACTTTTATTAAATACTTTGTAAAGGTTACTATTCATTCATGTTACAGTTGTCATATATTGTTTGTATCAATATATTTATTTATTAATAAACTTAAAAATTATGAAAAATTAATGCAGATGTTAAAATTTGTTGGAATTTTAAACATTTAATTATTTGAAAAACTTAGAAGTTTTGAAACAAATTAGAAATATTGAACATTTTGGAAAAAGTTAGGAAACTTTTAATAATTTGAAAAATATTATAATTTTGCAATAATGTAAATATTTTATTAATATTTAAAAAAATAATAGATTAAATAATGCCACTTTTATTATAATATTTACCAAATTTTTTAGTAACTAATGCATAGTATATTATTGTAATGGTTACCAAATTTTTGTCCCCGTGTAATACTGTCCAACAACTAAATTTAAAAGCTCATTAAGTCAATTTGTTATCACATTCAAAAGAAAAAGTATCAAACATACAGTTCGGGGCGAAAACGACACAATATTAGTTACGCGCAAGAGTGCAACAAATAATGTTTCCGAGCAAAAACGCCACAAGTATTTGTGGCGTTTTTACCCGAAACTTTCTTTGTTGCGTTCTTGCTCTCAACTTTCTGAGTTTCGTTTTTAGCCGAGAAAATTCTTGTAGCGTTTTTGCTCCCACACAATATTTTTCTCGTTTTTGCTCTCAGGGCGTCATATATAAAATTATTAATACTTACATTTCACGGTCACAAGATTTACTATTTTACTCCATTTCACAATTGTTTAACTTCAAATAAATAAAGTGTCATGGATTTAAGAAAAGAAAATGATTTTTAACAAGAAAGACAAGGACACAATGCATTTTCATACTTTCCGAACTTCGCAACACTTTTGGCGCTTTCGGAAATGATTATCCTTGGCGGAGAACGCGAATTCTATCTTTTATTGTTTCATTAGTAAGATTGTGTAAGAGAGAGATACAAATATCATTCTCCGCCAAAGATAAACATTTCCGAAAGCGCCATATGAAATTGAACTATATCTGTTTCATTTCGATGCATCACAGAAAACGAAGGCAGATATATTTTATTTAAGAATTTTTCGCTTCAGAATTTATTTTTATTGGCGTTACACGTGAATCGCCAATCTAGGGTGTTTTTAAATAACATTATTGAGGTGAAATAATACTGCTTCAGTCACGGAGTTAGGGTTCTTCAAAATATTTATATGTAAATGATAAAATAAAATTTTCTGCGATATTATACACGATTGTTTACAAATGGGAGAATACGATAGAATAAGAAAGATTGTTTTCTATTATGAATTGGAGCTGCTGTTTTGTCCCGCGTTTTTTTCCCACCTCGAAAACCCGGAACATAAGAACAGGAAATATTTTGTATAAATATTGCAATTTTTAGTCAACAACGAATCTCCCAGTGTGATAAAGTCGTGTGCTTTTGTTATATTTATTAATTCAACTTTTTAATAATGTTGCTTAAAAAAACCCTAGTCTGGTGATTATCGTGTATTATTTCGCCTTAATATTGGACTTTACGTTAAAAGAAAATATGACTACTTTCACAATGAAATTATAGAATTGTAATAAAATAGTAAAAACAAGAGGCAATTACAAATGACGATATTATTTCATTCAAAATGTATCATATTAATTATTATTTAACAATCAAGTGTCACTTTATGTCCGCAGGTGCATTCTTATATGCAATGATGAGGATCGTAAAAACGTCAATTACAGCAATATATCATTGCTATTAAACGGATGCACTGAAACAAGTTGAACAGTGATTCTCGTCGTTAGTTGCATTCTGTGACACTGAAAATGTCAAATTGTGTTATTTTCTTTGAGCAGAATTACGCAAATATAAACAACTGTACTTGTTTTCACTGAGTAAACGCGTTTTCGGTGCAGTTCGCAGTTGTTCGCGTGATGTTCATACCGGCATGCGTATTCTCTGTCGAATACATTTTCAACCAGAAGCATTCAGTGCATTGGAACGTGAACTGTACAAATCAAATTCAAAAGCAGAAAACAAACGCGTGCAAGAGGACTGTTTTTGAAGCACCGTGTTGTCTGCCCCGCAGATCCTTCGCTGTTTTATTTTCCCGAGCATAGTCGAAATCGATCGACGATTCATTCAAACAAATTTGATTTCCTTTCGATTCCGACGACACGCTACATTTGGCTTACTAATTCGTTGGTTAGTTTACTGAATCGCCATTCCGAGGCAAGTTTACGTCGTCTTGTCGTATACCGCAGTCTCTCGCGGATTTTACGCTAACGTTGCGATGCACACATGCGAGCATCAGTTGGCAGATCCGCCAATTCTCTTGTTCTGCCTCTCTCTATTAATGTCGCGACAATTCTTGAATTTATCGTCATGCAATAAATCTCGGGTGTGGAAAATCGAGCCATTGGTGGCTGACGGAATTCATTTTGCCAACTTCTACTTATATATTGTTTTCGCTACATTTGTATTATGTAAATAAAATAAAGTAATGAAATCAGTATAAAACAGAAATAATTTTTCTGTTTAGACTTCAGTTTATGATTAATGAATGACTTGATTAAATAAGTCTAATATATTCATTTATTTTGTTTAATTGTCTATTACTTATAAGTAATATACTATGCCATACTTATGCTATACAATGCTATACATATACCATACAAATGCCATACTTGCACCGTTGCCCCATACCAATGCCATCTTATGCCATACC
>JABFPO010000129.1:0-11134 GCA_022817385.1 Macroteleia sp. ZL-2020
CTATTTACCAAAATTTTTCATGGCAGACATTGTCATACAGACTTTGCAGAGATATCCCAGACATTTTTCTGCCATTTTTCAGAACATTATGTGGCAGACATCAGTTTTGAACAAATCCAGCAGAGAGATATGGCCGACATTTGTCTGCTATTTATCACAATTATTTTAGCAAACTTTGTTAGATAGATTTTGCATAGAGATTTGGCAGACATTTCTTGCCATTTTCTACAATTTTTCGTGATAAAAATTCTCAAACAAATCTAGCAGAGACGTGTGGCAGACATTTGACTGCTATCCATCAAAAAATTTTGTAGCAGACATTACTAGATAGATTTTCCACAGAGATTCGGCAGACACTTTTCTGCTATTTTTCAGAATTATAGATATGTCTGACAATGTCTGCCACGAATAATTTTGGAAAATGGCAGAGAAATGTCTGCCAAATCTCTGTACAAAATCTGCAACAATTGTCTGCCATATATCTCTACTGGATCTGTTTGCCACGAAATGTCTGCCACGAAAAATTCTGACAAATGACAGAAAAATGTCTGCCAAATCTCTCTGAAATATCTGTCTGACAATGTCTGCTAAGAAAAATTTTAATAAATGACAGACAAATGTCTGCCACATCTCTCTGCTAAATCAGTCTGTCGGCGTCTGCCACAAAAAAATTTTAATGAATGCCAGACAAATTTAAGCCAAATCTCTTATCCAAATGTATGTGGCAATGTCCGCCACGAAAAATTCTGCAACATAGCAGACAAATGTCTGCCAAATCTCTCTGCCAGTTTCAAGTTGCAGAGGCATTGGGCCATGAACAATGTCTAAAAAGTAACTGATAATTCTTGCTTTTATTAATGAACTATAATGCAACTTAAATTGGGGATGCTTAGCAGTGCTGTCGGTGAAATGCACCGGTGCAATACACCAGACCCTATTACCCAAATTAGATTATGCGCAAAGTGCCTGCGGAATGGTCGGTGCATGCACCGACAACACTGAAAAGCATCCTAGGAAAGAAATTAACTTTTCTTTGAAAAGGTGATTTTTTTAGGCAAAGTTACCAACAATATGATTATATTTATCAACACTTTTCTTTTCGTGCATCCGAAATTGTTTTGTACTTCGTTTAGTGCAATTTTAGATATTTTATCCCGCGTTTCTCAAGTGAAAATGCCATGTACTATTTCACCTTAAAGTAGTTAATACGTCAAACGAAAAATGAAACAATTGTATGGAACTTTAAAAATACGTTGCTAATGGTATCCCCTTGTTGTAAAGTCTTCATATTTTATAAAATAATTTATATATCACTTATGAATAGCTAGGGATTCTGCAACAGGAATTCCATAAACGCAGAGCAGTGGTTTAAATATAAAGATTTATGACTTCTTATGATTTTTTGTAGCAATTCATAAAGCAATAAATACTGAAAAATTAATGTAAAAAACATAATTATAATTTGGTACGAAAAAACATATGGAATCAGAATACTACATCTAAACCAATGCTATGTGTTTATGAAATTCGTACTGCAAAATCCCTAGCTACTCATAAGTAATATATTGTCTTATGAATTGCTAAGACCGTTTAACAAGGGGATGTCAGATTTTTGCTACCTTCAAAACTTCAAGAAAAAGGAAATTTTTGCTGAAAAAATTAAACATGCATTAAAAGAAGAAACTTACATGATGTTACATTCGTGGTTTTTGATTCACTCTCGAAGCTGTTTACAGTCAATTTAATGTATAATTACAGCATCAGCACGTACAGCTTTCACTCTGTCGGAACATCTTTTGGATTTTATGCTTGCCACATATTTCTACACCATAGCATATCTTTTATCGTAGTCCTGTTGTTGCTATTCTTCCTAGTCTAAATGTTGTCAATACTGTTCCTGCGAAAAATAGTCTAATAAGAAAGTGCTTTTATATAAGGCAGGTTAATCGGACAATAATTACCTATTTTACATTCAATTTCAGTTAAATAAGTTATTCGTCCTGGTCTATCCTAGTCCAACTGTTGTCAGTCTTCTAATTCAAAAGTTGTCAATACTATTCCTGCAAAAAATATTCTAGTAAGAAAAGACCTAAACATAACCTAAATGGAACGGTAATTAGTTCTTTTGCTTTCATTTTCAATAAAGCTAGTCCAATGCTCTGGTCTATCTTAGCCCAGTTGTCGTCAATCTCGTAATGTTTTCGATGCTGTTTTCAGTATTGTTCTTGTGAAAATCTTATCAATATTTAAATGTCGCTAATAAAGTCAATATCTAATATCCAATAATAAAGTCCAAATATTTCAATACAACAATAATCCGGCTGTTCTTAATCTCTTATTCCAAATGTTACTACTGTTCCTGTGAAAAATTGTCTAATAAGAAAGACTTTAAAGATAGGAAACTTTTATGGAATTAAAATTACCTATTTTGCTTTCACTTTAACGAACACAGCACTGTGATAAGCGCACGCTCTTCTGCAGATACACTCCTACTTTTTTACTTTATAATTATGAACGAATTAAAGACTAATTTCGATCCCCGAAAAGGAATAAGTAATTTAATAATGAACTTATTTACAAGAATTTTTTATGTTAGACTAGCACAATTACTATTCGTAAAGTCATTGTATTTTCTAAAAACTTTGTTGCTTATAATTATGATTTAATTAAGGACTGTTTTAGAATTTGGATATGCATTAAAAGTGCAGGTTCTCTTTTAAGACTTCAAAGTTGCTCCCGTCTAACTCCCAAGAAATGGGATGGAGTTAAATTTAGTTAAATTGGATTTCCCCCTTCAAGAAAAATAAATTTCATGACCAATTTTTTTTTGATTTGATGTATAGTTCTTGAGATATTCAAGTTAACCTTTCGACTGCCGGCCTGGCTCATATATGAGTCACCCGTGATCTCGGCAACTACTCTAGATGTATTATATGTTTATATATATAAACTTTGCCCCTCAAAAATATCCATTTATAAGGCAAAAATGCTGGCAGTCTAAAGGTTAAGGATTTAAAAATGTTTTGAAGCTGACTCAATACTATCCCTAAAAGGGACAACTTGCATAGTACATCAAACTATTTTGCACTCAAAAACATATAACATGTAAACTTTTTTATAAATACTAATACATGTACTTCAGTTAATCATTTTACAACATTGTAAAATGAAATAATTTTTAAAAGCTTAATTTTCTTTGTTTCAGTAGTTAAAAATCTTTTTTATTTTTTTATTTTTACATCATTAAGACATTAATAATTAATAAATTAAAATTATTATTAATAATATTAATAAATAGATTTTAATTAATTATTTTATAAGATCTTAAAATAAATAAATAAATCATCCCCATTAAGCAAAATCCTTGCAAACATCAGCTGTTAACATTTAAACACGTATAAATGCTATGCTTTTTCAAATTTTGTTCCACATTTAATTTGCCACCAGATATATTAATACATAAAATTATTATTCGAAGAATGGGCCCCACCGCCGCCCATTCCCGTGAAACACAACCCTATATTTATATGTTTCTCCTTACATCCTACATATAAACTGGTGCTTTGTAATTACGTTTGTCCAAAAATATTTTTTGAACGTCTGATACTTTGTGCGAATGTTAATTTGATATGTCAATGGTAAATAATATGATGCGCATATATACATTTTTCATAATTTAAAATTATTAAAATGTATAAATTAAGCTGCATTATTGCTGCATGTCTGCAATCAATGAACGAAATACCAACATTCCTTGATAGAACAAAACGTTCATGTAACATTCAAACGTTCTTTGAACTTTTCATTGACGTTTTAAAACCTTTAGTAGACCATTTATAAACTAATTCCTAAAATGAACGGTCTTTAAACGTTTTTAGAACGTTCATGTTCTATTAGGGTCCGTGCTACACAAAATCTTAAAATTCTCTAATGAATCTTTACTCCGTTGGGAAATGTGATAACTCGTTGCATTGTATTATTTTGACAAAGTGTTGCCTCATTTGTGCAACATTTAAAGAGTATTTTTCATGGCTTGGATTTCTGTTCATAGCCAAGTCTGTCGCAAAAGCTGCGGCATAAACCCCACACGAGAAACTATCAGATTGTTGTACAACCTTCTCAAAAAGAATATGTGCTTCGTCCACACTCGGGAAACGCAATTTCATGTATTGCTTTTCATTTGTGGCTATTGGATATCCACGCATACTGTCATATACTCGCAGTATTTCGCCATCGAAAAATAGGCACCTCCAATGACTACTTTCATTTGAACCGATTATTTGAATGCACTTTTTATCCCGAATCGGAACAACTGTTCGAGGATGTACCACATTTTGTACACTTTCAATTGTAATATCAGTAGTGGTATCCTTAATAATTTTTAAGATTGCATCAATCGATTCGTCGTCCAGTTGAGAGTCTACTGGTAAAACATTACGTTTTATACTTTCCAACGAGAATGTCACGTCCAAATTTAATACACGCGTACGAAATGCCGCGGTATCCGTGTCAATAACTCCTTGGAAAATCAAGTCATCGTCCCAGTCATTGTTACGTACCCATGCTATTTTATGTTTATTCAGTGTCATTTCTTTATTTTCAGATAATTCAGTTTTCACTGATTTAGTTTTACTTTCGGGTACTTCATTCACATTAACTTTATCGCTACAATTACTTTGTTTTGCAGCACGTTTGACTGGCACAGTTTTCTGTGCTTCCAGTATATAGTCTGGCTCTCTAATGTCCATATGCCTGTTATGACGACTGTCTAGAATTTCTAGCAGCATACATTCGTTAAAAAACCGAATTAGTTTCGATTTCATTTCTTGCTCCCGAAAATTATCATCTCTTTCGACACGAATTACTGTAAAATTTTTGGGTGTCCATAGTACAAACATACAATATTGTCATCTTGTTATATGCAGCTGCCCCTGTACTTGATACTAATACCTATGATTTTTGTTCAGTGAATTTCGATTCACTCTATCAAAAATGCTTTTAATAGGCACAACTGTGTCCATAGCTTGTACCACAGTTAAATTTGCAGCTGTAAATGGGCATTTGATTTCTACGATCCCATCGTCATCAAGAAGATCATCTGTTGAAGCACTCAGAAAATGATATTGCTTGTCAATAAACAACCCGCAAACCTGAATATCCTTCGCCAAATATTCAGACAAGGATTTTCTAGCAGTTGCTTCATGCTCACGTCCATACTGCATTGCTAATGTATCCACTAGCGATGGATACAGTATCATTTTTACATTTGAAGACCAGGAAGTTGTTGGTCGCATACGACATACAATTCCAAAATTAGAAGATGTGAGCATTTTCTGCTTAAGAGATCTCCATAAATCTGATTTTGTTTGACCTCTTGTCTCCCGTTCTATGTCTTTCCACATCGTTGCATTCTTTGCCATTTCTGCTACATGATTTTCTCGTAATACTTTTATTACATGTGCTTCTTGGTCTGGTTTCTGAGATTGTGGTCCGTAATACTCATCTATAGAATTTTTTGTACCAATAATTTTATGTTCCACATTTTCAGACCGATATAAAGCTGTTTTTTCAACTGCTTTTGTCTGCGTTTTTCTAGTTTTTCTACAACAATAGGCACACTTTTGCCTATTTTTGAATGCAGTTCCGTTACTGCTTGTTTTGTATTATGTTGCAGAACTCCTGCTGCTACTCGAGCATTATAAGAACCTCTGCCACTGAAATTTATTCGTTTACCAGCAATTGTTTTACAAATTAGAGAATTAAATCCTTCTGCAGGATTATTAGAACGCTGTAGCAGTAAACTTTCGGCGCTACAACTTAATCTCTGTAAAATATCCTCTATTTTTTGTAATAAACCATGGCGGCGTAATGCTGGTACGTAATTTTGTTCAGATTCACCCGAACACACAAATCCTTGACACTTGCAAGAATCATGATCACCAAAAACATGTTTAGCTACAATTAATATATCTTTCTGTAAATTTTCAATTTTTACGTTCTGAGGATTTTCCTCTTTATTTCTAATTGCAGCTCTTTCATTGATTACTTCCCGAATCAAATAAACATTGTTATTAATAATCTGACGCAATGCTCTAAACTCACTTACATTACAATTAGCAGATTTTGTTTGCTCTGCTATGGCCCTTAGCTTCTTGTAAACATTACGATATAAGTGGTTTACGCAATCAATTTTTTTGACAACGACTTTATTCTCTTGATAACATCGATTATCAAGAATAGCTTTATAAACGCTACTGTCGTTATCTGCAACGAGGGTTCTGTATATCAAACCATGCATTTCTATGCTGCATTTAAAACCCTCAGCTATAGCATCACTTTCCATACTCGTGGAACTAGCATCGCGATTATAATTTTTATAGCACTTATGAGGTCTGCAGGTCACATTGTGTCGTTTGTAATAATCACACAATGCACAATATTTATTGCGAATTCCAATAAAGAGAACTGTTCTTGTGCAATATCCAAGAATAGCTCCTGTGAAAGAAAGAGCATCATACGTGTGCCCGTATGATCTTTTACACCATCCACCATCTGCAACGACAGTAATGTATGGTATGCCATTTATGACATCACCTCTTTCTATTGCTAATTTTTTTTCTTCCTCTGCAGCCTCTTTCATGCTCTCCCAAACAGTTTTTTCAAAATCGTCTATTACACTCTGACGATATTTCACGTAACTGCGGTTAGTCATGCAAGGAATATTCAATGTTGCTAATAGTTCCTCCATTTGGGAGAAACCTAAGCCACTCGTTATGCTTCCGACAACGGCAGCTTTATTAGCATCCAATTTATCCGCATCGTTAGGCTCAGACCAAATATTGGTTTTGTAGTTACACATCTGACATTAAAAGAAAAGTTGTGTTTTCAGCCCAACGCGACGGAATTTAGTCAATTTCCAATCTTTAAATAAACAATCTATACCTTTAGCGTGGTTATCGAATGTTCTATGCAATTCTTTGAACAAGAAAGCAATGTCGACAATGTAACGACCGTCAGGAGCACCCTCCTTGATACTGTAAGGATCCAAAGGACTCTCAGTATCTATTATTAAGTCGTCACAATCACCACTATCATTTAAAATATCTTTTTTAATACCTGAAACGTTTTCCTGGTCAGAGAATTTGTCGTCAACGCTACTGCTATACAGGCGCTCGTTTCTGGTAACACCTTCAGTAGATTTTTGTACTTCTCCCTGTCTTGTACTGTTCATTACGCCAACAAAATGCGTAGGCAGATCTTCAATCTCCTCAATAGGGAAGGATGGTACAGGCGATTCTTCATCGTTGTTAAATTTTATGGAAGCTACTTCCACTTTCTTCTGCTGATTTCTCTCCTTTCTGTAAGAACGTCCCAATGATTATTTTCAATTGCATCGGCAGTATAAATAATTATGTTCTAACAATTTCTACTGAAATATTAATAATTTGCTGACAGATAGAAATATCTGTTCTAGACAATGCTAGTTTAATTGTCTTTTTGAGACATCCTATATATATCTAGAATTTTAATAGAAATATCACAGCCCAGTCAACATTAAATCTCGCAAAAGGGGCTTTAACGTTACTACAAAATTAACCACATGCGTGTACTAATACGTAACTCAGTGATTTCTCGAGCTCTGTTGCAATATGATAGTACGTAATATATAACGTAAGACCTTATGTAAGAAATACTGTATAATAAAAATATATAAATATACGTAAAATAAATATGCGCAAAATGTTTTGTATAAATTATTGTAAGTAACTAAATTAACAATGTTGTTGAGAAAAAGCTTTGAAAAATGAAGCACTAAGAGAATAAATGAAATAACAAAATATAATTACACGAACTTAATTTTAACTACCTATAAACGGCATGAATATGAAAACCGACACTCGAACATTTAAACTAACCAACGTAGTGCTCATGCGATTTCTTCGGGGAGATCTTTTTGCATGCAGATTCTGAATGTAGAAAGAATTTAATTGATTGTTGAATTGACCAATGAAATTCAAAGTCAATAATATTAGCACATCTGATTAGGTTTATGCTCACTCCAGGAATTCAAATACGAACTTCGTAATAACGATCGAACTCAAATAAATATACGAATTGCCCTATATGAAGTAAATGAAACGGCACGTCCTTATGTCACTACACAGTCGCCGAAACGCAACAAGAAATGAAACACTTGTGAGCACACAAACGTCATTACGACTACATCGCGGCGCGCGGGTTCACAAACTCGACAAGCATACGAGACGTCATATTTACTAAAACCCAACCGCAAAATTTTTAGTAGCACATTTATAGTATTATATTATATAGCCTCAACCTATTTCAACCAACGAATTTTATAATGATTCGGCGTAAATTGCCAAATGTCTAATATAGTGCTGACCCTAAGTTGATTTCCAACCGTTAATTTTTCCACTGGATCAATGTTTCGCCACATTATATTCCGGAACAACAAAGCAAAATTCAACCGTTTGTCAACTGAAATAGTCGGCCCAACGTTGGCTCAGTATTAAAAAGTGACTGTTAATATTTAATCGTTATGCCAGTGCAGGTAAACAAATTCTTTAATAACGTTGGGGCAACACTGTGACTACGTTGAAACGACCAATGTCATGATAATTTATTCTAAATAAATGTCATTCTGGATCAGAGATGTTCAACAGCCATTAATCATTTACTTTATATTTCTATATTTTTTTATGTTTATATTAATGCAAAAAACTAATTTTTAAAATTGTTCATTTTAAAATTTCATGTCCTTTAGCCTTAGATTAAAAATTACAAAAATTATTAACAAAGAAAACTTATAATTCAAATTGTTATAGTAAATTTAATTGAAAATTAATTGAAATTTAATTAACCATTATTTCAATAGGATAAAATTCTAGTATTTTATTATATTTTAACAACGAAACCTTTAAACCACAATTAAATAATAATTTCACATGTGTACTTCCTAAGAAACATCGAAAATATTATTTATTTATATAATTGGTAGAATTACAATCCTTTTAATGATAATGGGCTTTGCCCATCTCTGGTTTCAACATGTTTGACTAAAGATTGTATTATAATTGGCCATAGACATTGTAAATTCATGAACTCACGTGATAAACACCCAAAAATTGACCAATTTTTAACTCAGTGTTGAAATTAATAATTGCCCAAATATTGACTAAGAATGCGGACACAGATGAAGTCAATTTTTGGGAAATTGTATGGTTCTTGCAGCTATGCGCGCAAGTTAACCAATTACCGCGATTCACATGTTGTCATCAGTTGTGACATGTCAGTTATGTTTATTAATTGTAATTTTTTAGTTATAAAAGTATTGGAATTCCTAGATTTTAAATAGAAAATTGAAATTACTAAAGCACTGAAAAACAGTGCGTTAAATTTTATAAAAAATGAAATGAGTTTTTTCTCCTTTTATCATATTCTAACTTGAATTTCATTATTTTATTTATTGTCCAATTTTAATTGTATTCAATGTAGGTTATACAATTTTGTTGGTTAATATTTGACTGGTTGTTGTACATACTACGTAAACATGTCCATGACAATTGCATGGGCTTATAATTGTTAATTTTTGGACAAATGATGGTTTCCATTATGTTGATCAAAATTTGAGTAACATTGTGGACATAGATTAAGGCAAATATTGGCCAATGAGAATCTATCATAATGGGCGGAATTTGTCCCATATTTGATCATCTTGGATGCCCAGTAAACGGGCGCGAATTTAACCTAATTCAGGAATTCAGTATTTGTCACAAAGAAAACATTTCTACACTTTATCTGTGAATGCATTCAGGAAAGATTTCTCTACCGCCGCGATGTAATTGGCAGGATAGCATGCACATGTTTCCTTTAATACATATATTTCATGACATTGAGATGCTAAATAATATGAGAGAAAAGAATATGAAATTATAAAGTGCAATTAGAAGTTTGCAATAGCTTTATTTATCTCTGAAACATGAGTATATGCAGCAAAAGATATTCGTTCAGAAGTTTCAGTACATACTATAACTTATATAAGCAAACATACGCATTAACTTAAAACAATTCATGAGGCTGAAGTTCCAAACGTTCGTGTCAAAAAAAGAAATTTTTTGTCTGCGGTTATTTTCCTATCTCTTTAGAATATTTTGACCTCTGGTCAATACCACGTGGTTTAAATCGCGTTTAGATGTTCGATTTTTCGGTTCCGGAGAGGATGCAACATCCACACACAACATACATTCATTGCCAGCCAGATTCCAGGATCTGAAATAATTCCAGACCCTGGCGTTTGACTCATTATAATAGATTATAAATTGTTCGCTTATATTAACATTAGACATAAAATATTTAACAAATACAAATAACATTAAATACACTATGATAGTTGTGTTGAGTACTTTCTATTATGTTAAAAAATTATCATTCGTAATTGGCATATAAAATCCATAAAAAATATGTTAAAAATGTTGTAATAATAGTTGTATTATGTAAAGTAATTAAAATATTAAACATGTATTTTTTAATGTTACTAAATAATAAATATATAATAGTAAGTTTTATTTCTAGATGAATAGTCAATTATGTTTTTTTGGGGGCAACAGCATGCCCGCACTTTAAGAAACCAGGTCTACGTGAATTCGGGTGACTTAATCAGCCAAAAGTGCATGCGTAGTTGTACTATGATATTGGTAGATCGGTTTAACCATCTATAATGAAGCGGCTCTACCAAAATTTTTTCCGTGATTTAGTTGGGCAAACTTGACTGTAACAACAGGAAAACAGTTTGACAACATTTTTTGATGAAATTTTTACAATCTTTGACTCGGACATTTTCTCATAATTTTAAAAATATTTTTATATTTCTGTTTCTTAGGGAAATACTATGTTAAACATAAAAAATTATAATATATATATTGCATTATAGTGTATTGTTAACGAAATGTTTCGCCATTTAGAATGAATATGAATTTTAAAAAATATTTATCGACTGTTTGTGCAATATTTGTGCTAAGTTTTCAGGATGGTGGCGACATGTAATTTGCGCAAACAGTTTTCAGAAATTCTATTATAAAGTTCGTCCTCATACCACTATCGTTTTGTCAGAAAG